>CM073768.1:122106241-122220456 GCA_037158775.1 Hetaerina titia
TGCTCGAGTCCTATGCTGAAAACATTTTCGTTTTTTTTATAATTATTTTTTTATAGGTAATCTACCGGTTAAGGTAGGTTTTTGGATGGACACAACTATCAAATAAACATTTTGTAACTCCAAACAAAACCGAATCCAGCAACCTAATTTACATCAGGTCCCTCTTCATCTCTGTGTACTTCTTTCATCCCTTCATCCCGTCCAACATCCCTACCCTATTCCTGCCTAGCCCTATGTCCTATGGCTAATGATAAAATAATACTACATCTGTTGAGAGGGTTGTATTCGCGTACTTAATCACTCAATTTTAGAGAGAATATCCGCTCCAATGCGTTAGGATGGCAAGAGTAATTGCGAATTGATCTTCTCCAGGGTACAGGTTCAGTTGGTACGGAACCTTATGGTGTTAAGCGTAATAGTGGATGAATAAATGGCTCTCTCTTACTGGATAGGATTCCCTTCGGAGGCACGAGACAAATATATTTCTTAGAGTTGGAAGTATAATTAATAGAGTCAATTTAATAGGGTTTATGGTATTATCATTATAACTTTTAGTTGTTAAATTATTTCATACAAGTACTTAGTACATCTTATAGCATAGAATAGAGAAGTACCTGTTCTGATATAATTGAGTTGGCATCGGAGGAGGATATATAGAAATAGTAGATGCGACGAAGATAATTATGATAAATAATATAAAAAGATGGATATTTTAAATGGCCAAGTTTGATTTTTGTTTATTAATGGCTTTATTACTATTTTCCACATGGAGAAATCGTCGGAAGCTAGATTTTCACTGCTGGTCATCTTTGTCACCAGTTTTGAAGAGAAATTGGGGATATTTACGTGACCATTGATTGAAATAACGAAGCTGTTTTTTTTACAACGGTGTAGAAAGAATTATTAAGTCACCAAAACTTTTCTCTAGTCGGAAGTCTAGTAGGACTATTACGTGTATTCGACGCTTTCCCCACAGGGTTGTACGAGTACGTTACCAAAAATTTTATATCACTTCATTATGATGAGGAAATAAAATAATATTTTGGCATTTAGTGATAATCTTGTACTGTTGATTTCCCAATAAAAAATATTTCTTTCACTAAAGAATGGACCCGCGTGATTTTTCCCCTCAGTTTCACTCGCGTCCTTCCATCATGATTACAACTCACGCAGGTCTACTCGTTGTTCTTAGGTAGTGCTTCATGTCCTGATTGGATATTAAGAGAACATTTCTCCTCTGGGTATAAGACACTCAACTCCGTAAGATAAAAGCAAAAGATGTCCCGATAAGAGAAAATAGGTCACCTTCCTCACGGATTGCAAAAAGAATGAGTTTCCACACGGCCACCGGTAAGTAGGTGAAGCTGAGGGGTAAATTGGAGAAAGAACTCCCGTTTCGGATTCAGCGAAAATGCTGGATCCAAACGGTTTCAGCGGAAATGAGAACTAGAGGCTGGGGGGAGAAGTAAGTAAGAGAGGGAGAGGATGTGATCGGTCACCGTGTCCCATCTCCCCTCAACAGACGGTGGTGACTCAGATATCGTCGGTCTCCGGCCAGACTCGTATCCGGTCAGACAAATGGACGAACCCTGGGAATCCCCGTATTCGACCCTTCCGTTTTCCTCACCCCTTCTCCCACTGTCACCCCCACCGCCCCCAGTCGACCATCCCCCTTCGTCCTCTCGATCAACAACTCTCGAACATTCTGCCCCCGGACCGTCAAGTCTTCCGTTCCGTAAGTGACCAGTTACCCATCGTTACCCTGACCAAGTGGATTTACGGAGATGAGGTAAAGGGTGAAGAAATTGAAAAGTTGACCTTTGACACAGTTGTTACGGCATTGGAAGAAGCAGACTTGACAGCAACCACCTCCGCTGACAACCTTCCCCCTTGAACTTCTCTAGGAGATATAAATGTACTATATATTTACTTTGAAACAAATTTGGTCGATTCGATGAAGTGCACATCGAGTTACTTCATTATTATAAAGTTTTTGAGCATCGTTGATGTGTAAAAAATTACACCAATGTTACAAAAATGTTCTAAGCTCAAAAAATGTAATATGTAAATTTACACGTAATTTAAACTGTGATGCTGCTATCGGTAAATATCACCATCATCAGGTGAAACTATTGTCCTCACAGTCACGAATTGATCTCTCACTTTTTCGCATCCCTCCATCAATGTAATGGCTTAAATTTGACTATCACGTTTAATTCCTCTTGAGCACAATGGAGAAAGGGCAAACTGATACTCGGAGTCGGTGAATAGTTCGATATTCGATACTCCGAATATCACATTATCGTTGATCTGTGAGGTACACTTTGTGATCAAAGTACAGTCAATTGCGCCGGAAACAAAAATAACAGAAGAGAAACACAAAGGAAGAATTTTTTTCTCATCAGAACTATTTAGACTAATGGTACCGGTCCAGGACGCCCAAGTACGCTCGTTTTTGCCTCCTTCAGATGCATCGAATAAAGATTGAAAGGATAATCACTCATGCGATATTCACATAAACAATACATGTATTTCAGTGTAATTGTATCCTCACAAGAAACACCGGGTGTGAACTAATGTGTTTTCACCAATTTTTAATGCATACACACCTTAATTCGGAGGTTAAACGTTGGGCTGCTGATCAAGAGAATATAAGTAACAGTAAATTAAATTCATAGGATTAGAGTGGATAGATGCTGTAGTAGATTCCTTCCCTATCTAAATCAACCCTCTCCTCCGGCTTTCCTAGCCCATTTCCCTTTCCCATTAGCTACATTCTACCCCAACTCTATCCTTTCACCTCCTACTCCCTTCGGTTGGACGTCAACCTCCTTGTTCCATTATTTCCATGGTAATTGGCCGAGCAGCCACGAGATAAACATTACAAAGACGCGATGGGCCATTGTGGACTCCAGGCTCTCCCGTGAGCAAGAGAAGTCGACTGGCAAGACGAAGTCGGGGTGGGGGGACGTCTAGTTTCCGTTCGGGGAAATGATGGAGAGAGGGAGAGATTGCTATGGGAATCAATATACAAGCGCTGTTTTTCGAAGTCGGACTTGAAGGTCCTTTTGCATCGGTTAGGAGGCAGCATTCAAACTCTAGGCTCTACTCAACGTCTTTCAAGGGAGTTAACACATTTCAACAGGAAGTCTTAAAAAAGACACTGAACTGCTATGTTTAATGCCTTTTTCGCCTTCCTTTATACAGCGAATAAAACTATGAGGAACTATTATGAGCCCAAGTTAGTGAATCTGAGAATGAAATATTTGTCTTCCCTCTTGCGAGGGTTTTATTCCTTGACCTCTGAAATCAGTAGTTGGATGAGAGACATCCGAAAGAATACTGACATCATTTTCGCCATTTAAGACGGGGGAGTGATTAAAGGAAGGAAGGAATTAAAGATGTGCGGAGAGAAGTCTGGTGACGGGTAAAGCATGGGTTTTTTGATAGGTTCCATAACGACTGCAGTTTTATCCTCCCATTAATTTGACGGCAAGCTGAGCTCTGAATGTTCTCCCCATGACACCTAATTTTGAACTTGAATAACGATGGAAAGCCTGTTTCCATTTGAATTCAAACCGCTGACAACAAAGTTGGCGGGCACAAATTCCGAATTCCGCAGCATATATGCCACCCACATGTGAACGTAAATACTGGTAATGTAGCAACAACAAAACTCAACAACTAGCTTATAGCTACGACTACGAAGAGGATAAGGTTCCACCGGAATGAATTCCTAATGAGAGCTTATGCGAGTTGAATTTACCCATTTCCATTCCCAAAGATGTGACGTATCGTTCTTACATTCTTAGACTTAGTTCATTACAATAAGTATTAACGTACAGGTTAGGGACTTCGCGAGGATGTGTATACATGTGTGTATGTATGTATATATATGTATGTGTGTATATATATATTTTTTTTCCTACAGGTTCCCCCCACGTTTCCTCACCTAACTCCCAACCCCCTCAACCCTTACCCTTCCCTCATGGTGCTACACCCCCTGCCACACACCTTTTTGGTGGCTCACAGGGTACTTATGTAGATGTAGATGCAGATGTACATTCAGAATGAGATAAGCCCAAAGTTCCGTCTCACCGAGAGTGAAAATTTGGTAGGACCCGAGGAAATTTGACAGCATCATACCATTAGTCCACACCATCACATCACACCATACCTCACGAGTCGAAGCAGAAATGGGTGAAGATCTGCCATGAAAATATAAAAATGCCCCGAAAAAAACTCCCGAATCACTACCGATGTTCAAGTCTTAAGTAAAAATTACACGGCCGTAAACTGCTGTTTAGACACGAACGCAGGCAACAACCTCTATCCCAGTACTTCTTCACCGATCTCACCCCAAATCACTCAAACCCCACCTTGAGGGCCGGCAGGTTGAAGGTTTACGTGGGAGGAGGAGGGAGGGAGGGTTGAGAGAAGGGCCAATGGAATATCATCATTAATCATTACCTCCGTTTTCACCCTCTTCTTCCTTTCATGGAATGACATTTCCTTACAGCACATATCATTTGTAGGTTTAAGAGGCTGGGCTTACAAAATAAATCATAGCGTATCTGAAATTCATGAGAACACCGAAAATCTAAGGGGAGGGACATAGTTTTCGTGTCGAAGACCATGAATGCACTCTGCTCCTCTGTGTTAGAGATCGCGAATCACCGTGCGCCCGTTAGTCGGAGTTCAAAATTTCCTCGGTACAGGAGAAATGTCGTTATCCTCGATTTTAAAGTCCATTAAGTGCGCGATATACGAAGAAATCTGTTCGTTCATCAAATCTCTGCTCTTTCCCTCATTTTCCACTTCACTCTTCCTCAATCCACTTCCCTCTCTCTCTCTCTCTGTTTCTCTCATTCCCTCCCCTTTCCGGGTCGATTGCCGTAAATCCCCTGGAACGGACGGCTCAAAAATGCGGATTGCATTAATTTATGCTCCCGCGTAATTCCATCGGAGTCGAGCGATAAAACTCTTTATGTCGAGTGGTAAAGAAATGCATTAGGGTTATGCCACGAGCGTTTATTCCACTCTTTCCCTGCGCGCTTTTATTTATGTGTTTACTCTAGCAGTGTAAGGTTGTCGACACATATCTTTCGATCCGCATCCGGCTCCTTTCTCGCGGGGGAGGAGAGAGAGGGCAAGCTTTTAAGGATTTCTCAAGGCTGGGGTAATTATAATACATGAAAAGTGGTACTTGGTGAGTGAATTTTATTTGGCGGATTTAGTGTTAGATGAGGTCATCTAGCACGATATCTGCAATTCCGTAGGTTTTGCGAGCGTTGATATCGCAAAATAGCGCACCGGAACTGACGAGGGTGGGATGGGGTATTTTCGTTTAACCCCTACCATTATAACCTACTCCGCTACTCAGAAGCAAGAATTAATTCAATGATGAAGCCATGATATAATGATAGAGAATCTGAATGAACCTTCTGAAAAACTATGGAGAAAGTACCTGGATGTGCGACACTGTTAGTTTTCTCTTGACATTAAGGTTGTCATGTGTCTCGGCAAATAAGAATGAGAGATAAGCTTCGCTGCTACTTGCTGATAAGGTTGCTGCTACGATTGCGTGAATGAAGATGAAACATCGGGAACCCCGTACAGACAAATTAACCCTTAGCCACGCCGTAAATTTATATACATGTATATTTTCCACTTGCATGATAATAGTTCTACCATTGGTGAAACCATTGCCATGGAAACAGGAAATGTTTATTATTTTATTTTTAAATTTTATCATAATTAGTGCGAAATTGAAGTATTATTTTCTGTTCGAGGAAAAAAATTCTACTGATATATCCATGAATGTCGTAATGTGCGATATGGCAAAGGCTACATGGACCAAATTGTGATATGAAATACTAGTTCTTATCACGTGCAGTCCTTTATTTTCTCACCAACTTCCGCATCTACATTTATCGCCATTTGATCCTACATGAATATAGATGCAAGGAGACCCTGCCAATCGATATTCCATACGATGTAGATGAAAATGCTATTGGTTTTATATGGTTTCCGATAGCTTAGGTTAGACTGTCGGAAACTGCAAACAGAAAAGAAATGCCATAACTGCATAAATTCATAAATCAGTAATAAAAATGAATCAACCGTATGAATAGCCATTATTACAAGAAATAATCAGATAAAATTCACGGAAAAATGAAGACAATCGTTAAAATTTATGATTATCTACATTTATATAAAAATTTACCGAGCGCATTGCTCTGGGCATGTGGTCAGAACATTGTGCTACATGTTACAACTTTAGAGAAAATATCAAGCAATACGGTTATTTGAAACAACTCAGTTTCAGCAGCGAGATGTTTAAACACCGATTACCTCGTTTCCATGTCGTAAGTCCTTTCCGTTATTCACAGAGCCAGAATGAAAGACCGCCAGCACATTAGCATTCGGCATCCTTTACTCGTACCATGTGATAACCTCTATTGTATATATAAATAAATATATGTGGTATAACATTCTACGGTATATACATACATGTTTATACATATAATAATGTGCAATTTAATTTTTTACAACGGCCGTTATAATAAGCCTCAAAACGTGCCCCAATGACGTCGTACTGTTTTAATTCTGAATTTGGAGGACGAAAAAGTCGAACAAAACTTCAACAAAGTCTTTAAAGCCTTTTCACCTCCCTCTCCGGAACAAGTGCCCCAATTGTCTTTCAAAGATGGCTTTTCTCCTCGTCTAGAAACGAACGATTGTGACTTCCACGTGGCAAAGGACAGAGAGATTCGGAATCGCGAAAGCCAGGCAATAAGATGGAAAACTTTTACAATGCCCAAGAAAAAGGGTCACGGATCAATTACTCCTTACCCATTTTCTATCGTCTTATCTTTCCTCAAACACCCTATCGTTTAACTTAATGACCACAATTTCAGTTTTCCAAAAAACCTACCGGTGATGTTAGGCACCCAATAATTTCATGAGAATAGTTCTCATCAATTACCCCACAGTTTAAGACACCGAAGGATTACTTGAAGGAAAAATTGTGGTTGGGATATACTAAATTAATTTTGTCTTTCAAAAACTCTATAATTCCATTGTTGCGTCCACTCAGGGTAAAGGGGCATTTATTTCCGCATTAGCGTAAATGGGGGTAATATATGTAGACCGTATATTACGTCGTTGGTACAATTCTAATCCATATACAAGGCTTTAGTAATCTTACCTACAAAATATATAGTGAAAAAATAAATTAATTATGGTATTTCTTATAGGCACGCATTGGTCTTGTATTTCACATTTCCTTTCGATAATTAGCGATTAATGAAAATGGCTATCTTTTAATTAATTCCAGCCACGTCAGTTTCAGCAGAAGGAAGCCCGGGTTCACGTCACTACTAGGAAATAAAAACCAGCGATTAATTGTTTGACACTCTCGTATTGCTGTTAAGAGATTTATGTTATAATTTCATGTACAGACCAAATTATCATATTCTGGTGTGTTTTTCGAAAATAAATGATGAATCCTTAAACCGTTGAAATCATACTTGCGATTACAATCGCCTTTTAAGATTTATTAAAATATTATGCAAATTCGTTCATGCTATTAATTTCTAAGTTCTAATCCACACAAAATGTTAATATACTATCATTAAATCAATTGTTTTATAATGTATGATAATTGAAGGAAATGACGCCACCTTGTTACAAAGTGTTTCATTATTATTTGGTCAATATTTTTTCAATACTTTTGAACTCTTTGGACTTCGAGACAATTTATGTGCTAGTTTCTCCTTTTTTGCATATTTCGATACTGATCCGTATCTATTCAATATTATTTTTAAAATTATTTTTCATTCTCGAAATAGCAATTATTTGAGAATAAATTAATCAAATTAAGTGTCACAATGTGGTTTGGCCACTTAAAAAAAATTCGTTTCGATCTGTATAAAAAAAAAATTCGTTGGAAAACGGCGATAAAAAGATTAGTCCCATTGAATTCAGTATTCGATCAACAAATTAATCAGTATTATTATGTACTATGGCATGTAATGTAGCATATTTCCTCCAGGGAAACTGCATGCGGCACTAGTTAAAGCATTGCTCTCTCTCGCTTAACTTCACACGACGTCGGGTTTAACAGCAGGCGAGCTCTAACTTCACCTATCAAAGCACATTAAAATTGATTTGAGTGTATTTTTATGAACTCTGAAAAAGTGATGGGTCATATAATTCATTGCAGGTCCCATAATCATTTTGACTGTCGGAGAATATTTTTGGAATATACGATAAAATGATTTCATAATCATAAATTTTATGATATTAGTACTTCCTGGAATCGTTTTACATTATTTAAAAGATACTTATCCGTTCAAAATGCTGAGCTTCTCATTTAATCTGCTGTGGCATAGAGGAAAAAAACGTCATTTGGCCAGGAGCATAAAGAAAGAAGAAGGCAGCGTAGTTGTCGAATGAAGCAATTTCAAGCACAACTCGGGAGCTTAGACAGAGGAAAAAATTTAGTGCTAGTTTAAATGGATAGGAAGAGAAGATGGTCGTTGGAAGATATACGGAGGCAAAATGAACTTCAGTGCCGAAGGGAAGTTAGATGACCGAAGGGAAACAGCAGAATGGTTTATTGACTCACAGAAAACGAAAAAGGAAATGTCATCAACAGCAGACGGTATCCATTAATAATCCCATGAAAGTTTAGCAATGTATTTTACCTTCTTCTCTTTGCTCATAATGGCCTCTATTTGAAAAAAAAAACTATTGAAAATTTTCGAAAGTAATTCTGAGTTAGGTTGATGAGAATTTGATGCACTTTCACGAAATGTGTTCATATGTTTCCTAGTCCTGTAACTTTTCGTTTCTTTTTTTACTTTTCTCTCATTCACCTTTTGAGTAATGTCGTAAGCACATAATATTGTGAAATTATTAGCATTTAAAGGTTGTATAAATCTCTAAACTTTCCTTTCATTCGCACTTTCTCAATTAATAACTTCAATTTCGTCAAACGCCTCTTAGTTGGTAAAGGATTTCCGAGTTCTTTATTTCGTCTCGTCGATGCGATCCCATTCTTGACATTGACAGTCAGTTAAACTGCCAGCTTCATCTGTTTTTTTTCCATCTTACTTAACCCCACTGGAAGATGAATGGGTGAGTGGCCCCTTTGGTATATAATTATCGGTATTCCTCCGCGTTAAATGTTTCTCCGTCACGTGATTTGCCCTACGCAAGATCGGGAGACGAGAGGGGGTGAGGAGAGCTTAGAAGCCGACGCGACACAATCGATGAAACGATGACGGGAAAAGAAATAGGTGAGGAGGTAGAGGAATAGCAAAGAGAGAGAGAAAGAGAGAGGCCGAGAGAGCGGCAATCGGCAGGGGCAAACAATCCGGCGCGCAAACAAGCGAGTCGGTCGAGGCGAGGCCGACGTCGGAGCCAGCCAACCAGCCGGCCACTCAAATCTCGCGGTTCCTAATGGAAATTGCTCCGAGGAGGCGGAGAGAGAGGTCTGTTCCACGAAGTCGGGATAGGGGAGGACGAAAAGAAAATACCACTGAAGAGGATGAGGATGGGATCAAAATCCGGAAGACATTCGCTGATTATTAACCTAACAAACGGAAAGCCAACTTTTCAAAGGCTTAAGGCCTGTTTGCTTTCGGTCCGCATCCAGGTATGAAATGAGTTCCGAATTAGACGCTCAGGAGAGATTGATTGAAATTAATAAGCGGGTAAGCGAAGGGATGTTTATAAAAGCGATGATTGTTCAAGCAGACAAAACAGTAAAACTCGGCCTACATGTGATGGGATATTATAGAAATATGTATTACATAAACAAGCGATCCAATGGTAACATGAAGAGCGGGCACTATGGATGAAAATCGCAAAGGAAAGAGAAACGGGTTTATTAACACGTTATTTCTCTCATTCTATGTGCCTTGAGTGAGTAGAATGAACCGAACCCCTTCCATTTCAAAATTGTTTCATGCAAGACAAGTAAAGTACAAGTAGGAGAAAAAAATTATGCCTAAAACGAATGTAATATTTCAGTATAAAAGCCCCAAAACGTCTCATAGTTAAATTAATTGAGAAATAATTGTCATGTTGTATGTGAGCGTATTTGGATAAACATTAATTAACTATGAGTTTGTTCTCTGCTTTTCGACAAACTCGAAGGTTTCGAATCCGGCCTAGTGTTTGGACGCAGTGCTTTGATTACATGCTTTTTATACAGTTGCTTATTTTAGAAAGCCGCCGAAACCAATAATAAGTCCACTTTCTTTTCCAAATATGATATATGATGAGCACATGCCACCACCCCTTCTAACATTTCGTCTCTTAGCGTTACGCATTAAAACTAAAGGAAATATTAATTAAATGGGATTAATTGGTAAAATGAAGTTCGGACCCATATGAATGATAATAATATGATTAATTTAGACTGGAATATGGTCTCAGATGTTGCAAAAACTGAAAAGAAAACAATCAATACCAATAGTAATAATTGAATTACATTAAGTTTAATCATTCAAAAAATCAAGTTTTTTTCACAAAGGTGAAGTTTTAATTCAATCTACAAGCCAATGACACAAATCGCCTTGGCATTGTTGAAATAAAAAGTAACAAGAAGAAGAGAAATGAAAATGTACGTTTCACAGAGAAAAAAGACGAGCCTGAGACAATCAATGCATGGGAGTTATCAATACATGCAGAGCTTGCTCTATTCACCTGTTTTCTCGATAGCTTTTAACTCAAACCCTCACAAAATAATAACTGCCAACATTTCGTTTCAAAATTTTTAATCTAATTATATGCGAAGTATTCTTTTTGGAGAAATCGTTGAGACATCTACCCTTTACAATGTCGGAAATGTCCTCAACTGCCAGTTGCTTACCGTAATAACTACTACTATTACAATCTCGTTTAAGAAAGAGGCCTACAGACCTTAAATCGCAATCTTCGAAAGCACAAAAGAGTAAAATTGCATTTTAGTAAAAGGGTTTGAAAATATAAAATTCTTCGATTAGGTACCTTAGAAATGAGCTGTTCTCGTCCTCACAGTAACACAATGAGAAACACCTTCGCTCCACGAATGACTTAACTTAGATTGTGATTTGAAGGGGAGCAACGGCAGAAATCCTCGTTCCGCAAGGAATAGAGGCACAAAGACAAATAACAAGGGCGGGGGAAGGAAGGGCCACTGGGGAAATTCAGGGGGCAGCACCTAACCTCCATCCCCTTGGTTCCTCACGCACCTCCTTCCCCCGCACTTCCGAAATCCAATGCGGCCCCCAGACATGACCGCCGACAATCCATGCAAATCCTTCCGCGCCATCAATTCCAACGTGAAACTCTTCGGACGAGCCGACTCGTCGGTACCTCTTCCGATTCCTCTCCCCGTCCTCCTTCCCTTCCCTCCCACTCCATGCCTTCCTCCCAATACTTTGCAGCCCTCCACCTCCCCGAATCCCTCCCTCTTTGCCGATGACCATTGGGCCATGCTCCGTAAACGGAGGTCCAAAACTCTCTCGGTCATCAGCACGCATCGTTTCATCCGAACCCGCCATAGGGGGCGAACGGCGCGAGTCCCAAGACGCACGCTCTATTTGTTTTTCATTCCCCCGCCCGGAATCGTCGAGTACATTTATTCCGCCGCCTCGAAACAGGGTACGAAGATAGGAAAAATTATTTTCCGAAATTCGGTACCTCCTCGAACTCCTCCTCGCAGCGGTTGATTGTTTCCCCTTTCCAAGAAGCCGAAGGATCATGGCAAAAGGATAAAATTAATTTATTTTAAAAATCCATAACAAATAAGCCGAGAGCATATTCCATTCTTAACGGTTTTATTGTACTATTTTATGATGTCAAGCTATGGTTTTTTAAATATTTAAAAGATGTATTTATACTTTCTCGGAAGACTGATTCAAACATACCGAGCTTTTAATTTCTACGATAACAAAACAACTCTCCATGCACAAATTGCATAGTTCACCTGTTACATGGTGGAATTAGAACATATGGAATAAATGATAACATCTTTTCAATAGATATCTAGCCGAAAAGTGTTATCATTTGGTCATTATAACTCTGTGTGTTTAAATGTTGGATTTTCCAAATTATCCCCACATGTTTCGCCAAATTGTGTCATTACCATTGTAATGAAACAATTGTTGGAATATCGTTTGGTTGTTTTGAAAATAAATTGTGAGAGTTTACAGATTTGTTTCTTTTACAACCGTGAATATTAGAAATATTTACAGTTGAAGCCCGAGCATGCACCCTTAATTTTAATCCAAAGAATTTACGAAAAACAAGGATACAAGATCATTTCGACCAGCTATAACTGTAAATCCTAACCATGAGTGATAAATTATATATATCGTACAAGGAATACATTTGCGTATATTTATCGAATCTCACTCACTAAAACGTAAAACAAAAATTAGGAAACCTCCTCAGTGGGGACAAATATGAAACATTTTTAGCGTCTCAGGTAAAGCCTACATATTTCAATGCGCTGTTGAAGACGCTTAACATGAAGATACCGTTCTAATCAAACGCCGAGTGGCATGCGAGGAGCATCGTATAGAGGGCATGACTATACCCTGGAATCAAAAGGATTCTGCAGTCAGCGTCCAAAGAGAATAGCAAGTAGAGGAGATTGAAGCGCAGAGACGCAGGGGGGGATTGAGAAGATGGGAGGGTGCATGGCGATGGAACCAGTGCGGGTGAAGGGAGGGAACGAGGGCTAAGGCAAGATCCATGGGATGAAATGTTAGTGGAGGGGGAGGAAGCCTTTGAGCTTGGTCAGCTCGTACACGTGAATTTGTGGAAACTGGGGTTTGTAACAGAGCGTGTGTGTGTGCGTGGGCGTGCGTGTGTGGCGTGGGTGGCTCGGTCGGTCGGATTGGTCGACCGTTCGGGAAGGAGATGGTGCTCGCGCAGTGATCAAACGGTCAGCAGTTCCTCCGGATCTCTCCGCAACACTTAAAGTAAACGGCGCCCCTTGACCAAACATTCCGAATTCGGTCCCATGCATGAATTACGGGGGCGCTCCGGAGAATAAAAAAAAACATCCCCTTCTCCTATTTCCTCCTCCCCAGACCACTCTCCCCCGACCCGACGGACAGGCCAACACCCCCACGAGGAGAGAGACTGACTGAGTCAGCATGGCCCACCACGGACGGGGCGCGGCGAGACGTGGAGCGACTATCCGGGTGTGGTTTTGCGTGTCATTCTTCCCCTTCCTCGCAAGCAGGCGGAAAGGGGAAGGTTATTTTTGTTTTCGTTCCGACCAAAAAGTTTAATCTTCCTTCGGAAGAGGTCAAACAAATTTTTAAACACATACGTCAAATATAAGCGATAACAAGTGTTCAGCAATTCCTGTTGGGATAATGTGTGAACCTCAACGTTTATTAACTGGATAATTTATATTTCAGCTTCTGCTATTGACTCCAAGTTTCGATTTGAAAATAAGAATACTGAAAAATATGACCATTCATTAAATAGTTTGTAACCGTAGATAAAGATTAAAAATATGAAACCAAATTAAAAAATATCCGCATCTGAACAAAATTGGCGACTGAAATCAGTAATATTAGCGCATAAATTAAGGTGGGGATGAATTTAAACTACCATCAAGTCATCAATCAAGCCATATTAATCACTTGATAAAGCAAACTCATTGTCAGAATTAGTGGGCTAAGGAAACCCAAATACATGACCCAAAGATTAACGTTAAACTACACTTTAATGATTTGTCAATGTAATTGTACTGGTGATCAGAATCCCATCGGAGAAGGGCACACTCGGTGTTAACAACGGATAACAATCAGACAACAGCCCATGCGAAACAATATCTGATCTCTAACCTCGAGTAAGTAATCCTATTTGGAGTTTTTCATGGTGGCTCTCATTGAGTTTGTACGAGGTTCGTAAATTAAGTAATGAGACTGATTTTTTTAAAATTTCATTCAAATTGAATTAAAACTTTATGTTATCCCTCTCAAAATAACTTCCTTCTGAATCCACACAGCGCTGGAGGTGGAGCGTTCTTCCACTCCTCATAACAGTGATGTAACTACGATACTGGAATAGCCTTCAGCTGGTCGGTTACAGCCGTTTGAATGTTTTCGACTGTCCCAATATGAGTTTCCTTGAGGTGATTTTTCAACTTCGGAAAGGGAAAAAAGTCACAAGGACTCAGGCGAATAAAGAGACTGAGGAGCCACAGGAATGTTTTTACTGGCCAAAAACTGCTGGTCCTTTTGGTCTTGCGAAAGGTTTTTTGGAACCATTTTTGCGTAGCAAAACTTTTTCTCATCCCCAATTCATTGGTCAAAATCTGATGAACGGTGGTTTGAGTAAAACTCAACTCTTCCCCGATCATTCTGTCAACCGAACGCACAAGATCCCGGATTCTGTCGACATTTTCATCGGTTCTTGAAGATGAAGGCTTTACGCTCTGTGGTTCATCTTTAATCGACTCTCTTCCTTCTGAAAATGCCTAAAACCACCAAAAAAAACCTAGGCTCTTGACAAAGCACTATCTCCATAGGTCTGCTGAAGTTTATAGCAAGATTGTGCCCATGTCTCAAGCAAAACCTGATCGATGACACCGTTGCTCTGAATTGATATCACTCAAATTTAGATCACAACAGAAAATACTGTTTCGCAAAAAAAAAATCACTACGGACAACCAAATGACTTGAGCGACTTCAAACTCGTATTGAAGGCGGATCACATGTTCCTCTGCCTCCAAGCCCAGCGCTTCCAGTGTTGCCACATCGAACGCTCTGTTGCGAGTCTCATTACTTAATTTACCGACCTCGTATATAAGAAAAGAAAACAAGACACCGTGAAAGAATATAATTATTGCAACAACGTTATAATTCCACATAATATTCATAAAAATAAAAATATCATAATCATAATATTTTATCAGACACATTACATATTACAAAATTGGGATTTTGGCATGCCTAAAGGAATCGTGCTGGAGTTATCAACAATAATATTGAAGCCAGATATCTCGTGTAAATACACGTACAAATTATTTGATTGCACCGACATCATTCCAATTTTTACAAATTATTCGTATTCACATTAATAAACAAATCTTTAAAAAAACTATTGCAGATTTCAGCCAGCGTAACTCAAATTTTATTTTTCTTGTAAAAAGTGAAATAAAATAAGATATGAACCTTTTATTCAACGATTTGTTTAGAAGGAAGCCGTTGCCACAAAAAAATACCTGTGGTGTTTTGTTTAGCCAATTCAATTGGAGGATAGCAGCAGCAATGTTGTGCAAGGAATACATAAAATAGTTAAGAACCTTTCTCATTGAGCTTTGGGGAAACAACGATAATACAATCACGACGGACTAGTAAGTATTCCCTTAGTTCTATTATGCTTCCTCCACGATTAAAAATATATTTAGCACCTTATAGATAAAGAAACTTGTAATGATAACGCATAAAGATTTTTGAAAAAAGAGAGAAAAAAATGCTTAGTTTTTGGATTGTCTATCATTGTTATTAAAACCTTTTTCAGCAATTTATAACAGTTTAATATTTAAAGCATACGCCTCCTTCACTACAAATAACACAGCATTGCAACATATATTTAGGGAGGACGCAAGAAACAGAACGAATAAATGGGAAATGACATTTACACCATAAAAATAAAACTTCGGTAAATCTTAAATCATTTCTGGATACGGTTTACTTGAGTAATATCCAAGAGCAATTTTCATCCATTGCAAGCAACACCAAGTTACCTTGCACAGAGATAAATTTTTCAATTTCGTCTTATTAATAGTTAAAAGGAACTCACTAACTCAATGAACGTAATATGTACCTCCTCAATACACGATTTTCAGTGTCCTCCTGAGCTCTCATCATTACCACCTCTCCGATTCGCTCCTCCTCTTCGCTCCATAGACTCTCCTCTCCCCAACTCATTCCTCGTCTCGACTCTCAACTGACTCCCCCTCGCAGACTTTCTTATCTCATCCCACTCAAGTCCCCAACAAACTCCACCCACCCGACCACTTCCCGAGGGAAGAAGGAGCTCTCTGCTCGGCGGACGGGGGAGAAGGGCGGCGGGGGGCGCGGGGTAGGGACGAGGAGGGCCCCGCAGCGTCGCCATGAGTTACGACCACACTCTCGCCTGCGACATGGGGTTGACTAGCAAGGGCAGCTGACCCCTACGCCCTCCCTCCCCCACGCTACAAGCACCCATTCCCACTCCCCCTCTCCCTTCCCTATCCTCGCCAAAAACTAGCCACACCACCCACACTCTTCTCCGCACGCATCCTGCTCTCTTGAGGATGGACCTCAGTGGCCCTCTCTCTCTCTTTCTATCCTTAGCGTCTGGCACCGAGGGGCGGTTGGGACAAGGAGGAGAGGTGAGAACGGGGAAAGGGGCCTCAGGGGAGGTGCCCCGAAAGGACACACGCGCCCAGACGACAGCCCCACCTGAAAAGGGTCGCCGCGTCCCCCAACTCACCCCCCGCACCCACCCGCTTACGTCCTTCTCCCTCCCCAGGTCCAGGGAGAGGATGACCAGGCGCGCGAACTGGAAGAAGAGGAGTAAACTCTTCTCCACTTCCTCGGAGAAGGGAGGAGGAGGAAGAGGAGTAGGGTTAAGGTACAGGGAAAGGAGTGTGAGGAGACGTGTGGAGAAGAGGTCGTTCCGCACCCCCCCCCCCGTCCCCCTCCT
Organism: Hetaerina titia; assembly: GCA_037158775.1. Lineage (NCBI taxonomy): Eukaryota > Metazoa > Arthropoda > Insecta > Odonata > Calopterygidae > Hetaerina > Hetaerina titia. The sequence goes on from CM073768.1 coordinate 122,122,955, forward strand.
CGTCTTTTCCCCTCCCGCAAGCCGTGGGCCACCCACCGATGCCTTAGAGGAGTAGCCGGTGGACGGCTTGGGGCGTGTTGTCCCGGAGACGAGGCCCAGACTGATGTCTGGAGTACACAATAATAGGAGTGGGCGAAGAATGCGACGGAGGGGGGTTCGGATTTCTCCGCCAGGGATAAGTCTGGCGGCAAGTGAGAGAGCGGCCCATTCATTAAAGAGGCGTTGTCCGCGCTGACCTCCTCCCACAAAGCCTCAACCGCACCTCCCCCTACCTCGACGGACGTAGACGCTGAAAGTGATGGGTTGCAAGCCGTCGTACGCCTGCATCCGTAGGGTAAGTAAAAGAATGGTAAAATGGCTATGGAAATGCACTTTCGTGTCTCGGTAGCATGCACACCACGACCCTTTCCCTCGTGCATTCAAATATCTACATATTCCACACTTTCTGCTCCATAAATATTTACTTTCGTATTTTATTTGTGATGTCACATGCATGATATGTACATGGATACAACAAATTATATCTAGTTAAAATACATACAAGTACATGTACAAGTATGTAAAGGTATACACAAATAACATGTCCTTTTTAATTGAAACTAAATTGTTCTGACATCTAATCGGACTGTCGTCAAACCAATTGCAGCGTAATAATGCCAAATTACTGCCACCTTTGTATCTTCACTAGTATAAAAGATAGTTATTCCGACAGAAGAGTTTATTTCTATAAATACAATTTATCTCGTGTAAAACGATGAGCAGTAAGTGTGGACATAGAAAAGAGGACATGAAAAATAGTAAGGGTAAAAATGAGCCAAGTACTCCGTGACTAAATCATATAATTAAGTAATTTAGAAAGGAAGGAAAAGAAGAATTACATGAGGAAGCAAATGCCAACATACAAAATCCGATTTCTTTTCTCAGATTTTAAAAAAAAACCAACTACACCATTACAAATTTCATATCAAAAGATTTTCATCCACTGTATCAATCTTTTAACCTAAGGGAAAGTTTAACTTAATAAGGTATTTTTATGTATGTTTTTATTTAATGGTGCCTGGTAAAAATAATCTATGAGTTCATCGGTTTATAACAGAAAAACTGAGGTATTCCAAAAGCATTTATTCTGATCTTATCCGCTAGTTTAGCCGTAATAATTAAACATGTTAGCATCACCTAGTCAGGCAAAACAAAGAATCACTTTTAAATAGGACTCTGAACTTTCATTTGAATTTTTCGCATAGCAAGAATGACATGAAACGTTATAAATAACCAAACATGAAATCATCCTCCAAAACGCTACGCGGCAAATACAATTTATCCACAGCAGAAAAAGAATTTTAACCGACATTAAATCATTATGACATAAATATTTCTGAAAAAACTTCACGTTCTGGATCATTCAAAATCACCGATGATGACGTTTCACCATGAACTTGACTAATCATCGTGCTTACAAATCCTTAATCCCTCTATTTATACCTAGCATCCAAGACTTTTCCTTGATCGATGTGAACTTGTTTATCCCACATACCTTTTTATCATCACCCTGTAACTTTGGCATTACTGAGCCACAAGTGATCGGCCCCTTAATGGTCGCTTGAGCAAGGAAGTGGCTTTAAAGACCTCGATATCTGTCGCACCGCGGGCAAGTGCACCCGCGTATTCCTACCAGCAGATAGCCTGCAATTAAGTTCGGCTTAATCGAGACTCGGCGGAGGTGTGGGATGGGTTGGGGTGGGAGGTGGCGATGGCTACTCTCTATGGCGGCAGACCGACGAGTCAAATGAAGAGATCATCCCCCGAAGCCACCCGTGCGCACATATACTTACGCCTCCACCGGTGGCGTTTCCCTCCCTTAATCTTTTTGAGGTTGACACGACGCCGTAATGCGCTCGATATCATCTGCCTGGCGGCCGAGCAACCACTCTCGATCCCCGTTCTTCCTTTCTTTCTCTCCTCGCCCCGCCCTCCCTTGCCCATCAACCCTCGCGCACACAATGCACCAATCAAACTCCCCTTACACCTCTTCCGTCTCCACCTCACCCCCTTCCAGCCAACCTTCACCCCCCACGCGACCACCGTCCGACACTCCACTCTCCATTAAAAGCCTTAACGCACTTGAGCACTCCATTTACCTCGCGACAATCTCGCGACCATATCCGCCAGCTCCACCCCTGCTCGTTTTTCCCCATTGTGGTGAACTCCTAGACTTTCCTTCATGCCTCACGGCAAGCGTTTTTTTATTTTCATTTATGGTCTTCGCTGCTCTGATACTCTGCAGGTCGCCATGAGCGTGTGTCAAGGGTATTCCCCTCATTCATTTCACGTTTCATATGCTCACCGTGACAAATTCAATTCAATTTAAATGAAACTTGTTTTTGGTTATCTTTGTGGTCTTCCTGTGGTATTACAATTTATTCAAGAGAACTCAAATTGGTGCGACGGCATTTGCGTCAAGATGGGCCCGTGGTGACATAAAACATTAATATGGAAGGCCATGGAGGTATTAAGAGATTAGCGGAATATGGAGTGGAAACTGATTAAAACTGATCCCAGATTGTTTACATATGATAATGAAATCCGAGGTGAAAGTGACAACTAACGTGACGTTCAATTTTCACCATCCTTCTGCCCTCATACATAATTATTACCAAGAGAATTTGAATAAAGATTTTTATTAAATTTTTATTTTACAATAAGCATATGGTCGTTACCACTTATGTAATATTAACGCACGTAATGTATTAACTCATCAACTGATTATTTTAGGGTGGACCATGTGAGCGCAGTTGTGCAGCAGCTATATGGGGAGTTTGGGAGGTAATCCTGAGATTATATGAGGGATGGGTGTTAATTTTCATATTTTTGTGCAGAATGATTCAAGTGGTGCTCCTCTTAGCAGAGATAGTCTTTTCTCCTTCATTAACTGCGGCGAGGAGGATAAAAACACGCGAACGAGAGCCATCTGTCGTCCGGTGTTCTTTAGAGACCCCGGCGATACGCGAGATTGTTTGTCGAGCGGGGGGACAACGATTCCACTACGCCCCCGATAGTTTCCATCGCTCCATTCTTATCTACAGTAAACTTCGCCGCCGCACGTTCGGGGGTTCAAGCAGAAACACGAGAATACACGCACGTAATGACGCAATGATGCCTAAAGTCTATACAACCTGTGCCTTTATTCAGAAAATAGCAGTGTGATACTAAAAAAAATAAATGATCGGCTCGAAACCAGCTGACAAAATAGGCATCGGAATCAAGAGCACGATATTGTGAATTGATAATTTTACTATTTATTATTTATCTTGTTATTTACCAACAAAGGGGTTGGGTTGACCAAGAATCATTTACTCGCATAAGTGGAAAAAATATTAATATTAAGCTTATTTTTTTCTAAAAATTACTGCCATTGTTTATTCTTGAAATAGGGCTAAGAGCTTTGTTTTTAGTGAATGATTAACTTCAAGGAAAGAAAATAACTGCTCTCATCCCTCGCTAACTTGCTTGGCACAAAAAGGTCGCGCGCAACCTCTCACGTCACTCCCTCTTGGATTCGCACGCGATCGGAGCCAATTCCCCCTGAAACGAATGCTTTTAATTTTAAAACCGACGGCATGTTAAAACCCGAATCAAGTATTTCCATCCTATTGGCCGTGAGCAATTATGGCTACGATTGAATTGTTTATCGTTTCCTAAAGCCTCATTGCTTTTAGTTAAGGTGTCTCTGCCCTAATTAGACAAATACGAAAAATCTGATGGTTCATCGCAATCATTTCTGCTGCTTACACACACGCTTATTCCAGAGACTCCACAGCTTCTACGTATAAGGGGTTAAAGGGGAATAATTAATTCATGGACATAAAATACGCTGAACCTCATTTTTAAGGTGCGCTTTGGCTGTTGATTTTTTTAAACACTTTCTATTTTTTGCCTGGTCAGTTTAGAATATACAATAATTGTATTTACTAACGTATTAGACGTTGAATTTAGATAAGAAACTTCAAAACTCGTCGTGATGGGACACACATGGTATCCCTCCACTCGAACACTTTGGTTCGGAAGTTAATGTACTTATATTTCCATTGAGTTTACTCACCGAGGAATAAGGTTCGATTTCCTGGATTAGCAAGATATCTCAGAGCAATTCCCGTCAAAATTTTATCATATTTTTTGTTTCAAAACTAAGAATCGGAAAATGCCATAGACGTTAGATCTGAACAATAGTATATTCACAAAAAGACCCAATCCCCGATTCAATAGTTATATCTGAACACAATAATAATGTTTCCTTTCTTTCTCTCCCTTAAACCACCACATGAAACTTCGAAGACAGACTGGGCTAAGCTCTCAAATTATGCCATATTTCTGTGAGGCATTGGGGTTACGGTTCCCAATCGCAGGAATCCTTTCATTCTCTCCGACCTACCCGAGCCACCAAAACCTCGATAGCCTGAGAGAAAGAAAAAAAGGAGTCACCTCGGGGGATTCACGACAATCGGGAAGAAGGGAAAGCGAGAAGACAGCGACCGGCCGAAGCGATGGGAAAGGAGGAGGGTGGCGGCGGAGCGGCATCGGGGGAGACGTGGAGAGGGGGAAGACGAGGGGAATCGGCGCGAGGGACGGAGAAAGGGGACGGGGGCACAATTGCACGCGGAGATCGGTCGGCCCCTTCGCATCACACGAAACGGGAGGAATCAAACGGCCGAGCCGCGCGCTGGCAAAACACACGCGGGCGCGGCTCACGCAAAGGCACAAACCCGGCGGGGGGGGGGACGAAACGAATTGGGGGTGGCGGCTACAATGAAGGGAGATAGGGGACGATGAAGAATAAATAATACGGCGGTATGGGCTAAGGGAATCCCGCGGGAACGGGAGGGTTATGAGTGTGTGGGTGGGAGGGTGGAGGAGCGTGGGTAGGGGAGACCGAAAGGGTAGGCGAAGCAACGAGGGGGTGGAGGAAGAGGGCGTATCTTCAAAGGATTTGAAGAGGGCGTGGTGGGGGAATCGCTCTCCTTCGGGGGCCGGCCACTACCCCCTAGCCACCTTTGGCGGCGGAGTGGGGTCGAATTCAAAGATGTCGTCCGGGGAATCGTCCTCCCTCCCTATCCATTCAAGGGAGCCTCCCCTTCATCTTCTCCTTAATTTGCTCTCCTTAAATATCAACCTCCATATGGAAGTGTTCTTTCCACGAGCCTTCAGGCTTTGCACCGTCCTCACTCTCCAACCCATCAATGGCGAGTTATCCCGACTGGAATTCTGGAGATGCGAGCTCTAATTCGAAATTATATGGATATAACCTTGTGCGGCAATATCAAACAACCTCTGAAACGCCTGCACCCATATCTCACGCACTCTACATGTTTACTCATGCGCGTCGAATATCAGGATTAGAAATGTATTTACTGTATAAATCGTAAAATAGTGATACAACTCAATTTGGGAACCAAAAGCAAACTATATCCAATTCCAGTATATTTGTTGTACAGTGCCATTCGAACTTTGTTTAGGTTGATTTAAATATTAGAGATATCATTAAGTGCTTCTTTTATCACTATCCGCAAGCTATTTCATTCCAAGTTTATTGTGGATGTCCAAAATAGAAAAGCATATGTATTTGGAAAGATTATTTTTCAAGTTTTAGAAAATACTATTATATTTCATTGAGTATGCTAAACATTGGAAGAGAAGGGTACATTTTATGTTACGGTGTGCCTTTGAATAAGAACAAGAACCGAAACATGAGCCCAAATATGAGATTAAAATAACTTTGCACTTTTGGGTGCCGGTATGGGGAGAAGGAGAGTTTTCACACTATACGTTAAGCCCATAAATTTTAGATATGCTATACTTTCTTAGGCAGCCATACAAACTAGCTAAGACCATTTGATGAAGTATTGTCTCACTATAATTTCTGTATCGTACTATGCATTCAGTATCTTACCATGGGTTTAGGTGGGAAAGGTAAGGTCACAAATAAATACTATATTTAAGACAAATAAAGCTTTCTAATTAATGAACAAACTTTCAAAAAACGAACAACCTTTGAAAAATATTTCAGCCAGCTGACATTCATTGTTTCACGTATTTGCAATTTTCCCAATGTAGTTTTTTTCTGACACTAAATTACTTCTTTAATTTGTAGAATTGTTGGAAAACTAGAATATCATAATGGAGAGTACTCAGCTCCAACATAATCTAAACAAATCATAGATCAACTGCGTAATTGAGCTATGAGACAGGCCCTCGAAAAATAATTCGTATGAGTTCAGATAATTTTTGATCCTTTTAGGATCGCTTTTACGTGGAGAAGTTATAATTTAAGCATCAATATATGCCAAATAAAGAAATTCCCATCATAAAAAAAGGAAAGAAGACCATCATTATAGAACTCCGCGTGGAATTTTCGTTTTCCAATTTCTTGAAATTTCAAGGCTTTAAACGCAAGTAAAAAAATTTTTTTTTTGAAACACTTGTGGTTCCATTCAGTGTCTCTCTGATTCAAAACTTTCGCAAATCGCCCCCGCATTTTACCCCTCTCCACCGGAATATCTCCGGATATAAGTAACTTTTCGAAAACCTAGGCCCTAGATTATCTCCCCCCCGTTTGCAAAGAACTCTTTCGCTTGAAGTCCAGTACACTGCATCCGGATTTCTATTTTTTCCTCCCGCGATTTCAAGACTAGAACTCGGACGCCCGTTCTCTTCTACTTCCACGTGACCCTTCCCCTTCCCTACTCATCCACCCCCTACCCTCCCGGGCCCTCCGCAAAAACACTACGTCACCCGTGGTTCATCCCCCTCCCCCAAACACCCTCCCGGACACAACCCCCTCCCACGGCACACACAGCCCGATCCAGCCAGTTCGATCGATAACAATTAGGAGCCGACCCATTTGGGCATAGAGACACGAAGCAGCAGCGGCAGGCAGCCACGCCGGGCGACCCAACCCCGCCCCGCCCACCCCTCTCCTCCCCATGCGGAGGAACACGCAGACCCCCTCCCTCCCCCCTTGTCCTCGCTCCCCTTGCACCCATCCTCCGCCCCTCCCACCCACTCATTCCCCTCCCTTATCCCTCCCTCCTTCCCACTTTTATCACTCCGACTCCACCCCACCGAAAAGCAGTCCCGCCCACCCACCGTGGGGTCCCTCTTTCTCGTTTCGGAATGGTTGCGGTTTCCATCCAGTTCGCTAATACACGCGCGGGGAGCGCGCGCGTGGATGTGTGCGTGAGCCTGTGAGTGTGCGTGTGGTGTGCCGGTGTCGTATCCCTTCCTCCATCCCTCTCTCTCTCTCTTCTTCGCCTCCCTAACCCATGCTGGAGCGAAGAGTAGTAGTCAGTCACTCATCCATCGGAAGCTTTTGAAGTCGCCTCAAACATTCATGGTTCGACTCGTTTTTTTTTGTTTTTTTCCTTTTTCCTTCACCTCCCCATCCAGCTGCCAATCCTTCCTTCCTTCCACCCCTTACTCCACCCCCCTCCCGACAAGAGCCCCGACCCGCTTCTCGCCCAACCCCCCCTCCCGTTTACTTAACTCACACCCCCCTTTCCTTCCACGTCCCTCTCGCCAGGATGCGTATTTCCAATTTCACCAGTCCTGGATATGCGTGGTCTCCCCGATACTACTTCCCCATCTCTCCCACTCCCAGGTTCTCTCCTCCTCCTCGTCCTCTCCCACGCTGCCATCCCCTTCCCGCTCCCCCCCTCTCCCTACAGAGCCCTCTCCGGTAGGGATACGAGCGAGTGTGTTTATGCATTTATTTCTTCCATTTCACGGGGGATGTGCGCGCATGCAGAATTCAACGGGGGCCACGCGGGAAGGAAAGAATGGTAATGCGGCTGCGACGCCGCCTGATGCCGTTGCCATCAACGGAAATTTTCGCTCATTGCAACAATCGGTCGTCTGCGATGAATTAATTAACCCGACCGGAATTATTTTCAATCCAGCTGCGGTCCTCGTCATGTCTGCGCCCGAGCTGTTTTACCCAAGATAAAATAATTAACAAGAGTAATTGTTCCCAACTTGCCGGCGAAAGGAGTGCTCCGACATGTGGAGCAATTAGACGCGGGAAAATTGAGCTGGTTCCAAAGCAGCTGAAAAATTCATGCCTCGAACGCTGAAATGTTTATGCTATGTTAAAACATAAGTTCTTGTGTTATGAAAATTTTATGATTCATATCTCCCCTACGAATCTCTTGGGTAGTCCCGAGGGCTTCTATACGACAGTTTTTCTGAAATACAGTACCTGTATGCAATGTTGTACCACATGATGATGTGTGTGTCAATTTTCTCAAAGCAGTGACTTTAACAGAAATTTCATGAAAAATGTGCGTAAAAATATTCAACTCTTCAATTTCAACGAAAGCTTGCGTCATTAGAGAGTTCTTAAAGAAAATTTAGAATGCAGTTCCTCACGAGCCAGTAGTGTTACGCATTTATTTTGAATACTTTATATTACAATAGGTACTTATAAATATGTGATATATATTAAACGAAATCTTCTTGTTTCTCGTGTAATAAAAGATTTAAAATACATCGGGAATATTTTTTCTCAGGGTGAAGCGAATTGATATTATGTGCATCATATTAATACATATTATCCATCTCATTTCAGCCAATTAATAGTCCTGAGAGCTTTCAGCCAGATTATTGAATGGTTCAATTCATAAAAATTGTGCGATTTCGAATATTTTTCAAATTATATTTTAAGATTAACAATTGTTTGATACGTATGCAACCAACATATCGGTCTAAGCTGATCAATAATGATTTTATATTATCCATAGCGAACCCTCGTACTTCATTTAGTTTACGGTATTTATGCTGAAAAAATCTTTCAAAGTTTTCTATGTCTATTATTTTTCTCAAAAACTGGTGGTGTTGACTCGAATAATTAAAAAAATAACTTCCAAAAGTTTGAAAACTTAGGAAAAAGTTTTCTAATGTGCTCTAGTTTCAGAAACCAAATAAAATTTTCCATTGAATTTCATAATACGCTTATTTTACGTAGGTTTTTTGCATTCAGACACCTTTTCAAACTTTTTATTGATAAAGAGTTAAACTATACAATATTTGCGGTGCATCAGCTAGAATCAAGGGTTAAGAAAAAGAGAAAAAGAATTGCGGCATTAAGAAATCCCGTGAAAATATTGAATTTCCGAAGATGGAAAAATAGCATTAATTACGCATAATGATTTCACAATGGGGAACAAAATATTATAAGCAGAAAAATCATTTGAATTTACCAAAAATGTAGACCATTTCTTCTTCAATTTAAACAATTGATTTATTCTTGCAATAAGCCCAAGAAAACTATATTCCCCTCTTCAATCCACTGACCGTTTACTCGATCCCATCTAAGGATCCTCAAGTAAATCCTTAGGAGTTTCCATAGTAAGGTAAAGAATTTTGTTCAAACATAACTTCTCACGGATTCCTAAATTTTTTTTCGAGGTCATTTAGGCGGCTTGCTGGTTTCTGTGTGGATGTAGATGAAATCAAAGTGTTTATTTTTCTTTTCATTGGGAATCTCATTTGGATGCCTTTGCGCGCATAAATGATAACAATGGCACGGAAAAACAAACTCCATTCACACCCACCCTCTCCTTAAACCCCGATCCAGTCCCTCCAACTCTCCCTCTCTTCGCCCCTTCAATCTGCGCCGTCTTCTCCCTCCCCCCTTCCCCCAGCACTCATCCCCACTTCTTCCCTTCGATCCGGTCGGCATCAGTCATTTGTCAGTGCCAGGAAGAACGCCGGTGGGGAAAGGGGGGGGAGGGAGATGGGAGGGAGCGGAGGATCCGGGGGTCGGGAGAGAGCGGAAGAGGCACTAATGGGGAGAGGCGCTCGTGTGTACGTGCGTGCGTGTGTTCTGTGTTCCCGGGCGATCATATAGCCGGCCTCGCGGATCCCAGGAGAACGCGGCAGTGCAACTTAGACCCGATAAATATTTTCGTTTCAATGCACACTGCACATCTCAGAACTTCACCCACGAGCTCTCCACCGTTTTCCCTGGCAAGAGGATGATATCGCAAACATTTTTGGCCCACCCTTACCTAAAGTTAAAAGGCAATTGATATTGTAGTATTTTAATGCACATGTATGTATGTGTGAGTGACACTTTCCACCAGACACTAAGTTTCCGACCGGTTATCTCACCAGACGGATCGCCCTACCTACATACTAAACAGATCGAACTATAACGTACGTGTACAGTCGGCCCAAGTAAGAGGCAAGGATGGCCCTGGATGAATGATCGGCCGGAATTGGTTCGGACGAGACCTAGCGCCACGTCACAGAGTATGACTTATACTACATTTGCTTCAAAAACATACTTCGATAATTCATTGCTACTAAACAGAACTCCGTCCTTAGGTATGGTCTTGATAAAAGCAAAATTATCACAATACGGAATAATGTGTGAATATTCCGGCACCACGGCCGTGGCACTGGTGAGCGCCATAAGAGCAGCATTACCTACGGCATCATGCATACTTTTTTCCTCATCGATTGGCCACATTTCCAAAATTTGGGGATTTTAGACAACCAAATTGGCATGACATGGCGTGGCGTTGGAATATACATCGATTAAAACGGAGTTTTTATAAAAATATCTTGTTTTCAACCAAACACCGTCGTCGCAAAATGTCTCTAAATCTTCAGTTGTACCTTGGGTATTAAATTTTTCGTATTAAAAATTTGGTACCTTAAAACTCCCTAATCACATCTTTTATTTAATGGATGCCATAAATGAGTTCAAAAAGGGTCAAGAATGAGATCGATAACAGGTCATTAAGGATTCACCTCCGGAAAGAGTCAAGTCATATTTTACTGAGTCCTCATGGAAAACCGCACTCATTCAGATCATAATTAGCCTCTTGATCATTATTCTAAGCGTAAGAAAAACGCACAGTCATTCAATATTTACAGAGTTCAACTGATAAAAGTCAACTTACCTAACACTCGATGCATTTTAAGGATCCCATTAGGATGGGAATCATACTCTGTTAACTTTAAAATGGGCAGATGTCAAACCCCTACATTCCCTAACTTTCCTTGGAATTTCCCTCAGTATTCGCAGTTGCCGCAGTATCCTAATTAGCATCATATTTGATAGAAAAACTTCCTTTAAAATTACGCTTATGAAAAGTATCTTCTCGTTGTCTATCCGATGTTAAAATTCGGACAAAGCAAAATGGGGTTGGCTGAATACCGCTAAAGTGTAAATGCATTGGCATCGCGAGGCAAATATGGAGGGCATCTTACTTGTAGCAGCGTTTTTGACACGATATTTTAATGGGATGTCGATTTTATCCATCTGAACTATATTGATGATATCTTCACGGAAAATATGCACAGTATACGCGTCCCATAATCCCTCCCCACACTCCCTTGTGAAGGCTTGCTTGGTGTTATATTGTTGTAGCCGCATTACCTCAAAATTTTATACAGCGAGGTGTTATCTGAAATGAAATATTGCTTTTAAGTTAAAACTACTTCCTTTTTGCACTACGTTTACTATACTTGACCAGAATGCACTTCGACAGTCCTTACGAGGGCTAATCCAAAGGGAAAAGACGTAACACAGATCCTTATCGCGTGAACGCCACCTATCGTAATGATGCACGGGATTGTCCGAAAACAACATCCATGACACCTCAAGCCGTGAACATTGGAGTGTAAAGGTGGAAAAACCATACTCCATGGAGTGGTTCTGTCTAAAAGTACTCGACATCCAAAACTAGATCTGTTGGTAGATGGTGACGCACTCCATTATCTGTATGTGGGCGCTCGTAGGCCTTGGGAATCGAAGAGGCGAAGGGTGTACTGGATGTTATTCCGCGGAGGGCAGTGCGAGTGAGGTTTCTTTCGACGGGAGAGGGCAATCGAGTGGCGAAGGGAGGAGAGGAATGAGGGTGGAGGGAGAGGGAGTGCCCGAGTAGTCCCTCGTCGTCGCGCGCTCAAGTCACAGGTCACGTGCCCAAGATGGATGGACGTGAGAGGCCCGGGCCACGGGGGATCTTGTTCCTTTCTTCCTCCTTCCCTCCATCTCTTTCCCCGCTACCTCCCCCTTGCGTCCTTCTTTTCCCCCACCACAAAGCCAAAGCTCCTTCTGTTTACCTTTTCCTCCACTCTCAACCACGGAGTGAAGGAATTCACCAGAACCGCGTTGTCAATTGCCCTTTATGAACTATCTTAAACAAAATCGTTGTTTAAATTTTTAATGAAATTTCTTACACTGGTCATGACATATTTTTAAATAATTAATTATTACTCTAATGGCTCGGAAGTTAAAAACCCCTGTCGCACGCTCTCGTGGCGATTTGCAAGGTAAAATTAAAATCTTTACTACCACCACCGAATTCCATGGCTTCAATGAGCGTTCATTAGGATACCTGTTTAGGAGAGAATGGATGGCTAATATAATTGTGCATAAAAAATTTCCCCTGCAGAGACTATTGTTTACAGCCTCAAAAATAAATCCATTTCTCTTTTGCGATCAAGTTCGGAAGAATATTTGCAATGTATAATTCGGTAAATATAATGATGATCGGTGCACTTTGCTATTAGAATTTTCAACACATCAGTTTTTAAATGGATCTTCGTTCATATTACGATAAGAAACATGAGTCAAATTGATTCAAACTAGTGTAATCAGCCATCGCTCTTCAATATGACCTCATTATGCAACGTCCACCTACAACTTAGCACAATATTGGATATGACCCTACGCATATTCTAAAATTTATTGACGTCGTGTTATTAAGTGTCTTTTGATCAGACAATTTTGAATATAAAAGCGGCCAAGTGACAATTTTGTTCCACTGAATCGTTCTGAGTACCGCTTCCAGCTTAAAATTCGGTACCAAAAATAAAACTTATGCAGAATATTCATTATTAACTTGTGTATGTACACAAGTAAAATACATAAGTATGCAATATTTCTAATTTACGAGCATGGAGCCTACCAACATCATACTAGATATGTTATTTTACCTCCAATTCAAGATGCCCAGGAGAACAAAGAAGCATTTTACTCATGTCTCATTCTTTTATCACGAACTATGGTTTCATTTAATGCTGTACCTCTAGACTAATTAAAAAAAAATGTGCAAATTGGCTGGGATAAATCATTTCACTATCGGTTTTAAGGTAGGTTGTACTAGGTATGCATTGGATTATGTTAACAAAATATTGAAGGTAAAATAATCAATCGGACTTAAATATACATCAATGTACTTTAAAGACCAAATGTAAAATAAATTGGCTGCAATGAAAATGTGAATTTCCTTTCGGCAAAACAAATATGGCAGGGGTAAATGATGTCTGTGGAACGAACTGATCCAAGTAACAAAAGAAGCAAGCGTTACTCTCGCGACGAATATATTTCGCGTAAATTCCGCCGCTCTCTTGTTTTCTCGTTGTTTCACGCACCCCTTTATTGCACCACCTTCCTTGGCTCCAGCTCTATTCCCCGTGTTCATCTCAATCGCTTTGAAGAGCTCGGGGGATGGGAGAGAGAACGGGACCGTTCGGCTTAATCCTCGCGAGGCCCCACTCATTTCACTCTCTGGGGCTGCACAACTCATCAAGTAAGTAGGTTCGGCAATGACTGAAGTTTAAATGCTCTCGCGAGTCATATATCGTACGGAAGTGGAAATTGATGCGCTCTGGAAGTTACTCCACATTGGGAAGGCTGCGTTTCTCTCCCTGAGATAACGCTCGCTCGATTAAAGCAGAGTAAAACAAAGAGTGCTCACGATTAGCGGAAAAAAGATAAATTTCCCGATCCGCTCAGAGCGTTTGTCATTATGCGTGGAAGGCATAATGCGGAATAAATAAGCGCTAAACATTTCACGGCTCCCCGCCCGTGTCATTCGCCGTGAAACATATTTTTGATGCGTGGGCCCAGATGGATTGGGTGAGTACGTATTTGCCGGGTGCAATAAAGCATCGAAAAATGCACACGAGGGTACATTATTTGAAATATACGGAATGCAAACCACTAATTGCGATGGATCCCCTGCTCTCCCGGGCGTAATAACGCAGTAAATTTGAAAACACGGAGGCGCTAAAGGATTAAAAGCCCTTTTATGGACGCAGGTAATATTCCCTCTAGCTGCGAGTAAATGGGATGAACCCAAACTTAGGAGAGATGTTTCTGTAAAATTATTTATTTCGCAAACATTTAATTATCTTTTACATACTACAAACGCAGCATTTTCAAGGGTGATTTCGAGGAAACCAAATTTCCCATTAGTTTCTAAAAAATTAGTATTTAGTAACGATATATCTTGCAACCTCGATGTACATTCAAAATATTATTATTTATACAGGTCATTGATGTTATAAGTTTAAAAAAATTAATGTATTACTTTGTGAATTCAATTAAAGAATTCAATACATCATCACGTGAAATAATTTTGCAATAATTATATCATCGGCGTTTCAAGTCTCTATATGAGCTGTGCCCGATAAAATGGAAGTAAATTGCTATTTATAATAAATTTTTAATTTTGTGTTCTAATTTTATCACTCAATTTTCAGCTAAAAACAGCTGATTTTTAACGTAAGTAAAAGAAAATTGTTACTTTCAAAACAAGTGCTTGTACTTTTGAACCTTCCAACCATGGAATCCATAACAGAATATCAAGATAACTAATTTAAAATCTTGCAAATAGGTACTCGGCAAGGGTTCAATTAAAAATCTTCCATAAAAAATATTAAATTCTTCAAATCTAATATTTTATTTTATTTTTAATAAATGGTAATATAAATAAAACTACCAAACAATAGTTTTATTTTTCTAAATAAAGGACACGTTATTAGCAACAAACATTTTAGGAGAACAAAACCTAATTTGACAAGGTTTTGAAATCAAAATTTTAGGGAATTGATATATTTTTATATCAATACGATTCAACCACCACAGTTATCAACCCGCAGGTGAGTTTGATAGGTGAATGTAGAGATAACCCGAAACTAAACGGTGTGGAAAAAATAAATTATCATAAAAAGGATAATTAGAGGTGCCATTTCCTTTCCTTATGCCACATGTGGTTTTCAGGAATATCTTGTATTGAAATAATTACGGCTCGAATACAGCTGAAGGTGACCAGAGGTGACCTGGTGAACCTGGGCCCTCTGGTCAGTAGCCCAGCACTCCACTCACTAGAATACCATGTCCCGACACTAATACGATATATTCCCATTGAGTTTAAGTATAATATACCTACGAAAACTGATTATATTTAATCTATTTGAAACTAGGAGACCTTAGTGGCGCATACGTATGTATAATAGGGATTTATTACCTTATGAGCGAATTCACCTGTTTATAATCCGATGTTAAAGAGCCTCATTTTCAATTAGATTACAGCAGTCAATAAAATCGAATGTTATGCGTCACTCGACACTTATTCTTTAGAAAGTGAAGCAATACTTCAAACTGTGGGATTGGATGATCATGTCAAAGATCAGGCAAATGGATAAGTAATATCAGTAATGTGACGGTACAGAAGAGGGTGCTAGGAAATAAAAATGAAGTTAATTAACAGAAGGAAAGAGAGTTGGATAGGCCACGCACAAAGAAGGGACTACTTCCTTAAGAATGTGATACCATGTAGATGGAAATAGAAGCAAGAGTGAGGACAGGAAGAAGGATGAAAATGACTGACAGTTTGAAGAATGGAGAAGATTACCTACGGATGGATGACGAGAAGAAAAGATAGGGTTGGCTGGAGGAGCGACACCTTGCGCAAGTAAATTACAAACGGTGACTGTGTTATCATATCCGAAAACTTCTGCAAGAGCGGTGTTCATGATGCATAATGTATGCTAATGCTCAAACCCGCGATGTGGGTCATAATACCATAGTTTTTGTTTACAAACGATGGTTAATTAAATTTTAAAAGCATAATTGTGAAGAAACGTCTGATTTTTAGATCAGCTGTTACTGATGGATAAATACTGACTACGCATTCGTAAAATTTTCACGGGAAATAGAATCTCATGTATCCATAAACCATGATACCAGAAACCCGAGGCAGTGAAAACCGAGTATGGTGAAATGAGAAACTTGCTGTGACCAATTTTGAAGGATACTCCCGTTTCCATGCCATGATTTGTACACAATTCGCTAGATTTACATATCTCCCGTTACATAGACATTTGACAGGATCGATGGAGTGTAATGAAAAATACGTGGCTCTCCGCACCCGCAGGTACGAGACACGCCCTCTCCTCCCTTCCCCCTCCAAACCCAACTGCCCTCCTCTCTCTAATCCTCGTGTTCATCGGTCGCCGCGCGTCGGTCATAATAATTAATGGGCCGGAGGCCGACAGAAAAAATCCCTCCCCGAATGGAATGGGATCCCAGGGCGGCTTCGTATCCGGGACGCCGGACACAGGACGGAGATGGCGAGGCAGGATGACTGCGCAGAGAAATAAATTGGTGAGCGCAACGAGCTCCGGGGAAGTACGTCGTCGCTTCCGGAGGGAATCCGTAGCAGGTGAGGGCATGAGGCGGGTGATTAGCTGATCGTAAACGGATGGGGGGAAAGGGTTCGGATTGGACAGAAAAGGACGAGGAATACAGGTAGGAGAGGTTGCTGATGTGACGGACCAAACTTCTCACTGAGCTGTAATCCTTTCCCAAATACTTTATGCCCACATCAAAATGAAAAGAGCAAGTTTTCCAAACTTCCTATTACTTGCTTGTAATAGCACTTACATAGCTTGTTGATGCCGAATGGACCATAAATTTCGCTACTCCCGTAACCTCATGTTTTACATTAACGAAGGTTGCTGGAAGCATCGACAATTTCCAAAAACAGTGATTGTCCTCCTTTAAGTTGGTTTTTACTTCATAAACATCATTTAAAAACAAAGTTATCAACCTGAAGGTTGGTTTGGTAGGTGATGGTGTGTGTGTATATATATATTATAATTATAATATAATATATTATGTGAAGTCCTGAATACTGTTCCGAATAAGCCACCATATGATACCATAAAAATCATTCCCATAAGCAACACTGTAGTTCAACGACGAATAGATGAAATGCCAGAAAATGTGGAAATGTATTGCGCAGCATCCTGAGAACAACAGAATTTGCATTAGAGTTGGAAGAGTCAACTTTGCCAGGTAATGAATCTGTGCTTCTAGCGTATGTACGCTTTATTAAAGATGAAAATCTATCTCAAGAGTTGCTGTTTGCAAGACAATTAGAAAATGACACTATGGGGAATCAATATTTCGAATCGTAGAGCAATTCTTCAGGGACAAAAAAAATCAACTTTCCAACGTACTTGCTGAGGCGACAGGCGGAGTCAATGACTGGTCGTCACCATGGTTGTACTGCATACTTGAGAAAATATGCATTAAATGTTACGATATTCATTATGTCATTCATCGACAACATCTAGAGGTTAAAATACCGACAGATCGCCTTCACAAGTCCTTAAACATTGTAAGCACAGCGATTGGCAAAATAAAAGCTCAAGCTCTTAATGATTTAATTCTTCGAGAGATGTGTGATGAGAACGACGAAGATTTCCAATGTTTTTACTACATACGGAAGTTCGCTGGCTATCAAAAGACAATTGTATGAGATGCTTCAATAATCTTTTTGACTCTGTCGGACAGTTTTTTGAGGAGAAAGATGATTTTCTCATCTACAACCCTAAGGAGATTAGGAGTGACGTTGCATTTTTGTCTTAAATATTTGCAAAGTTTAATGAAATGAATTTACAATTGTAGAGAAATGATACTAACCTTGAAGGCAAAATTTGTGGTGACTTGGTTTATTTCCAAGTTGATTATATTTAAGCGCAACATAGGTCACCGCGAGCTTATGACCTCCTTCCCTGCTTAAGCTACAAGAGCAAGCTGGTATGGGTGATGATGATTTGAGTCTTTTGTGACCATTTAGTCACCTTGCATAAGAATGTAAGGCAGCGATTTGAGGATCTTCTTTTGTTGGAAATTCCAGACTGGGTGATTAATCCGTTTGTAGATACTTTGACAAGACTGCATTCGTGCGATGGAAGAATCAGTAGTTGAATCCGTCCGTGACGGTGTCCATCGGCGGTCGAATTCAACCGTATAAATTGCGGTCATAATAATTCCCTCATCGTCACAAGGAGCTTAACTGCCTTTCTATAACTCTTAAGTATTGTTTACTCTCTTCAAAAATTAAGTTCACCACTTCTTTACCAATGTTCAAAATTCTCTGATTAGTACACTAATTTCACCCCTGAGGGAAAGTAAGCATCGTATTACGGAGAATTACTTATTTAAAAAATATAATTCGGCACATTGCTCTGAATTGCCGGTTTCTACAGAACAGCATGAGAGATACCTAACAGCAACACGAAAATTGCTTAAAGGTGCATATTGATCAAATTCCAGGAATAATTTCCGCAAGCTAGGTTGCGTCAATAATGGTTTAATTTATATATTATTTATCCCAGAAAATGATTAATTCTTCCACTCTAAAAGAAAGCGAGAGATTTCATCGACCGCTGACCATTCAAAACCCACCGAGGGGAAAATACTATCTAATCTAAGGGCCAACAAATTTGATTGGCCCAAGTTGGAACTGTATCATTATTCGATCAAGAATGACTAAATCACTTCAAAAGAGAATTTACGATAGGAAATCACTAAAATCCGCCACCAAAATTAGCGTGCTTCCGCGAACGTAGTCTTACAGTTGCAGATGGAGTGAAAAAAATCGTCCATGGCATCGCCTGTCATTGCCGCAATCGTTATCCGAAATTAATACCGGTTTTACCACTGCGAATGGTAATCCATCACAGCGAATTGAAAAGACCTGATCATTGAGAATGAAACGCTCAATGATATCTCATCCTTGGGATGAAAGACACGGAAACGAGCCGGAGGAAACTCTTGAATTTCGGTTGGGAGACGAGAGGGAAAAAGGGAAGGGAAAAGACGGGCCGCACTTCCTCGTTTGACCTCCTCGTGGCCTAGGAAGTTTCAACGAAGAATGAGGGGGCGGGAGAAAGGCCGACGACGAGGGAGAAGGAAACCCCTTCTTCCACCTCCATTCCCCTCACAGTGAGAGATAGGGAAAGGGGGAGGGATTGTGAGGAGAAGACGAACAGAGGAAAATCGAAACAAAAGGGCGCCCAGAGACGAGAGCGGCTGGCATTGGAATTAATATCCGCGGATGCGGCCTTTCATTTGTTGGCACTCACCGAGGCGCCATCGGGTGTGGAGGGGAAGAAGCAGGTCATTAATCAAAGGCGGGGTCCGGAAATGCCAAGACGGGAGTGGATGGGAGGAGCGAAAAGGGGAATGGGAAGAGGGGATGTAAGGAGTCTTAAAGAAGACACGTCGACAAGGAAGGAGATAGAAATGGTGAATAGAAGGGAGGGAAAGGGATTTTCTGTAATTACCTCCAGAATAACTAGATGACGTGATACCGATTACATTTCGCACCCCGCATTTTAGTACTCATCATTATATGCGTGTATTGCAGAAAATAGGAATGGATTGGAGGGACAGGAGACTGATCCGCAACCTGTACATGTCTCAGACTGCTCAGGTGCGAGTGGGGAACGGAGAGTCCGGATGGGCAGTGTTAGGAAGAGGTGTAAGGCAGGGTTGCCCATTGTCACCGGTACTGTTCAACGTATATGTAGAGGAAATGATTAAAGAGGCATGGGAAGAACTGGAGGTAGGAATGAAAGTCGGAGGGGAATTCGTAAAATCGGTTAGGTTTGCTGATGACCAAGCATTAGTTGCTCAGTCGGCCAAGGGGTTGCAAGCATTGTTGGGTGAATTGGAGGTTCAGTGCGATAAATATGGGATGAGAACCAATATTCATAAAACAAAGGTTATGCGATTTTCCAGAAAGAAAAAGGCTAAGCTAAATATTAAAATAGGCGGGGAAAAAATAGAGCAGGTAGAACAGTTTACATATCTCGGAAGTGTTTTGGACCAACACGGTCAAAGTGGTAGGGACGTAAGGAGAAGAATGGCGCTAGGCAAGGAGGCTTTCTCAAGGAGGAGGGAGTTGATGACGGGGACGTTGAGTAGGGATGTTAAGACAAGGCTCGTAAAAACTCTGATATGGAGCGTAGCTATGTACGGCGCGGAAACGTGGTCGCTGAAGCAGGAGGATAGACATAGATTGGAGGCTTTTGAAATGTGGGTGTGGAGAAGAATGGAGAAGGTGAAA
Source organism: Hetaerina titia (assembly GCA_037158775.1). Classification (NCBI taxonomy): domain Eukaryota; kingdom Metazoa; phylum Arthropoda; class Insecta; order Odonata; family Calopterygidae; genus Hetaerina; species Hetaerina titia. The sequence goes on from CM073768.1 coordinate 122,143,168, forward strand.
TGGACCGAAAGGAAAACAAATGAGGAAGTACTAGAAATGGTGGGGGAGGAGAGGGGTTTGTTGAGAGAAATCCTATGGAGGCAGGAAAAATGGATGAAAGGCGTTTTGAGCGGTAGTGGAATGTTGAAGAGGGTAATAGAGGGGAGAATGTTGGGCAAGCGAGGTAAGGGTAGGAACAGGATAGGGATGTTGGACGGGATGAAGGGAGGAAAGAAGTACACCGAGATGAAGAGGGACCTGATATAGATTAGTTTGCTAGGTGGGGGGTCACAAAATGTTTATTTGATAGTTGTGTTCATCCAAAAACCTACCTTAACCGGTAGTTTATCTAATAATAATTTTAGTACTGCTCAGAAAAAATCCCATCTTGGAATCTGTTTACGGAGTCAAGAAAATCGAATCTGACTTATTCGTGCGGAATGGAAATTTTATTTAATTTGTGCTGCGAGAACAGATTGGACTCGCCTGAATATGACAAGTATAGAATTAAGCTTTATATCTTCCAACTGTATTGGAATATATATTGGAAATACTTTACTACCACATTCCTTGTTGGGTCAAATTTGTTTCTACAAGTATGATCCTATACATGAAGTAAGTTAATCTGTCGTGCGATAATCTCTAAAAAGATGACAGTGTAACTGGTAGAGCCAAATTATTGGTTGTGATGAGACATCTTCGTCTAAAGTTCAGTATTACAAGCAAGTCACTTCCGATATGTTTAACAGATGCCTACAAATTTGGCGCTCATACGTAAATTTATTATAAAATATAATATAATAAAATCTGCTGATACACCACATGAACAGTATATTTTGTTTTGGCCTAACTCCCTGTGAGACGTAAAATAAATGTGTTTGTAATATTCTTGAGCATTTGGTTCATGTTATTCATTTATTCATGTTATTAAATGGCACCGATAAGGAGGAAAAATCCATAATCATCGGCAAGAAAAATATTAAATACTTCAAATACATAGATAAACAATCAATTATTAAACCAAACTAATTTATTTCACATTTCTATAACTGAGTATGGCGTTTATAAATGCATTAGCTAATGAAGACAGAGTACAATTTTGAATGACTTGAATGTGTGAATATGAAAGAAAAAAATTGATAATCATATAGATTCCATAAGAAAATATCCTCAATAAATCTATCCTTCAGAATTACAAGAGAAATAATTTAGCGCACCAGCTAAGAATGCTGCATTTCTATTACGTAAAAGTTTTAAAATATTTTTGAAAATTCCACGCTGTTTAATTCACATTAATTACTTCACTAAAAGATTCATTTTTAGAAACCACTTGGTTTTAGTTTAGTAATCTGTTAAATAGGGTACTGAAGTAGAAATTTCACGGCATTACCTGGTATTCTCTCACATTTTCTTTCCTGCGCAATAATTGCTTCTCAACATTCTGACAGCACCGCTGACCCTGGCTGGCTTAAGCAACCTCCTAATCCTTTCGCATGTGCCAAAAACTACGTCCGGCCAGTCATATCCGTCCTCCGATCCCCTCCACTCCTGAGACATTTGCGACAGAGGCCGACGCCCATGAAAACGGCCGCGCTATAAATTAGAACCGCCGTCGCTACGTGTGACGGGAGAAAGCAACGGATCTCGCAACGACCACTCCTATTCCGCCAAAAATAAAAATTCATCAGGAAGCACAAAACGAAAATATGGCCACTAAGAGAGTGGGGATGGGAGTTGGGATGGAGGCAGGATGGTGAGGGGGAGAGAGAGAGAGTCCCCGGGCACAACTTTTTTTTTAATATGGAGCACTACCGATGTCCGAGATCGAAAATTGATTTCCATTGATCGAGATTGACCGATGGTGGCGCCACTCGCCCGAACGACGAACGTCCATCCATCCATCAGGGAATCTTTTTTTATCCCCTCACTCTCCCGTCCTAACCGCGCGACGTCCCATTTCCTCCTCCGCCTTCCCTCGCCCTCGCTCCCACCCACATCGCCACCCCCTCCCCATTTTAGGCTTTCCAGTCAGTCATTCCTCCCACGCCCACCACGTCCCCATTTATGGCGGTCGTGTATGTACGCACGTCGCGAAAAGTCACGTAGGGAGGAGAAGGGAGGAAAAAAAGACGTTCGAGACGCGCGTTAAAAAAAATCACCCGATGAACGATCGATCCGGTGAAAGATGGTTCTCCGGATGAAAATTCGCGGTCAAAAAGTGTTGCCCTCTACCCGACGCCCCAATATTTTCGTCCTTTTTCCCTTTTCCTCGATTCCCGCGATCAGTGCGAAGCCATCGCGCTCTTTCCAATCCAATGCCTCGGACAAATTGTAGCACTGACCAACACTTTCAAGTCTGTTACAGATAGAGGTCACCACAAGGGTATAGAATTCGGAGGTGGTAACTACAGGATAAGATGTCAATTATATGTCCTATCTTGACTCTTGTAGTTTTGATGTTGCATATCTGAATAATTAAATAACCTTAGCACTATTGTACACTTTAAATTAAACTCGATCAGTTTCAATGCTTCCACGTCATCGTCACCAAGAAGTTATAAGTATATATAGTAAATATAAATGGAATTAACAATAGTAGACACAAACACAGAAACACATATAAAAGAGGAACTCACTGGGTCTAGAATTTTCTGTGGTCTACCCACCTTTCTCAAGGGCAAAATTCCCATCCTCCCTTTAACTCTATTGTGCCAAATCTTTAACTTATTCCATGCACTTTAGTCCGATAGACGTCACAGACTACCGGTGACTTCTAATTAAGCGAGCACTTGAACGGATTAATATAGCAGAATATTGTTTATTCAACTTAAATACACTTTTCCAACCTCAAACTTCAATTTATACCTCTCAATTTCGACAATATAAAATTGTGGTGTCTGTGTGAACAGTAGTTTCAAATTAAAATTAAAACACTACACAGAGAACAGAACTGTATTTAATCCAATGCAGTTTCTTTTATGGTTCTATATTAACAAAACTTAGTTCTCTTTTCTCGTAATAAATCCTAAAATTGTGGGAATAGCTTTGCAGTAATGACAAAAATCATATATTAAATAGGATTAATGTTTGAACTTATCTCGATTAACTTTGCAATATCAAGAATCACCTTATTTCCACAATTTGCATTTCTATTAGTAGATAATTACTATTCTGATAATTAGTTATTTAAAAAAACACAAGTTACGTCAAACTCGAACTGGTTTCGTCCAGAAGAATTTTACGTACCCGTAGTTCGTCCTGAATTTTTTACCAGGTACAAATAAACATGCTACCAACAAATAAAATCAATACAACTAATATATTACATGCGTTTGGGTGTATTATGTATTATAAAACTACCGTTATAATGCATACTATGTCATTGTATATGTGAGTTTTAAAACTCCTAGGAACAGAGAATTTAGTCTAAATAAGGCCGTAGATAGGTCTAGTACCATGCAAAATTTTTCTTCAGAATTTACACTTTTTCTGCTCACATTTTTCATGTTCTAGCATCATCTGCATTTGTAAGCGTAACTTCTCCGGCCCAAAGAGGTTTCAGGAATTTCTACCCTAATAGGGCCCAAATATTCTCCGCGAGCAAGCATCAAGAAGAGAGGATGGACGGCTGTAAAGATCGGAGGGAGTTTCATTCACGCCATCTTTACATTGGGAGTACGTTGCGCAAAATACGAACACGGTGCACTTTTCCGAGGTCTTCCCGAGAGGGTAACGTTTGAGAACCTCCGATCATCCCCCGCTAGAAAACCTTCTAGGAATGAAACGGGAATGGAACAGGGTGGTGAAATTGGAAAAGAGAAGATACTGAGGGAGGGCGTCGGAAATAAGAGACTGAGTGGAGTTTGGAAAAGGGGGAGGAATGGGAGAGGGGGCATTGAGATAGAAGGGGGAGGGTAGAGAGGAGATGGGAGACGAGACTTTGGAGGTCGTGTCGGTTCAAAGAGAAGGGAGGGCGGATGGAAGTTTTTCGGGAAGAGGAGAGGAACATTCCGGGGTGGAAAAGGCGATAAGGTGAGGATTCCCGCCCAGGCCGCCGCCGTGGATATTGCGACCGGAGGGGTGTGGGGGAGTCCTGGCTAAGCATGGGGACGGGAGGGTGGGGTGGAGGAGGCACGGGTGGTGGAGGTGGATTTGGATGGGAGGGATGGAGAAAGCGAACCTGTGTACGAAGATACAGCGGGACCCATTCCCGTTGACTGCTGCCCACCCCACTTCTACCTCCTCTCCCCTCACCGACCTCCCCGACCCCCTTCCCACACTTTTACCAAACCTTCCGCTCATGCTACGCCGCCGCGCGGCCCACCCTCCCTCCCTGTTGCCTCTTCCGCTCCTCGGCCGACCGTCGACCTCCTCCCGGCCGAAAGTTCCCTATCGCCCACTCTCCCTCGAAACATTTCGATTGGAATAAAAACAAGCCAACGAGAAAGGGAGAGAGATGAGTGGAGGACTAAATCCTCCCCATTCCTTATGCCGTTCCTCGGTTTTATTTTTCCCTTGATTATCGTTTCTTTTACTCTTTCTTCCCTATACCTTCTGCGTTCTTTGCATCACATCTGCAGTATATAACGCGTACCTTCCTATCGATCCACGTCTTTGTTTTAGAATCAACTGGCGATACCTCCATCTGTCGTTCAGATTCTTTACGCATGACCATACTTGCGCCGTCACGGTCGTTAGCTTAGTAGCAATGAGCAACAGCGAACCCCCACGGGTTCTTGAAGTTGAAAGACCTTTGGCCGTGAACAATTCGACGGTAAATCAATTTATATAAGAAGGCATAAAATCATAAATTAGTGATCCTGACCAAAAACCCTTCCGATCAAAATAAAAACTATTCCACATGAATTAAGATGAGTAACGTTATTGGTCACATGGACATCTCGTTTTTTCTTAATAGAACGCACTTTATTCCGACCTCAACGAAAACTGTCTTCTTAATTTGGGAATTCTCAAATTAATGCTTTGTGATTTACTAAATTAAGTACCAAAATGCATGATTCATTAATTTATTTAATTGTGCTTTATATCATACATATGGCAACGAATTGGAGCATAATATCCCTACAATTTAAGTTTAAGAACGGGATTTTAAGCTTTCTATTGTTTCATGCTCAACTTTGTGGAAGTTCATGTCCGATATTTATTTTATTAAGACCACAATGTATACATCCACTGTTCTTTATTATCGTACAACTAGTGTCAACGCTTAGGTGTCATCATCAGGTACAAAAACTTTTTTCAAAAACATTTTTTTACCTGATGATGACGCCTAAACGTTGAAACTAGTTCTACGATAATAAAGAACGGGATTGTAATCCTGTTCAAGTCCAAACCTTTTTTCACTACTATTTTGTAACCAAATTTTAGATGGCATTTCTAGGGACTACAACCTCTGGATTGACTTCAATATTATACGCTGGATTTTTGCAGGTGACAATTTTTATTAGAAATGTTATGAAAAGTTTTTGTCCGTAAGTACGAATACTCGTACTAGGAATTTTAAACCACTATTGAGCGCTGGAATATTGACTGTTTATGAGAATGAAGTCGTATTCAAATGGAAAGAAAAGTACTGAAAAAGGTAAAACGTTAACACTTTTTCAATCAATAATACCTTTACTAGTTTGAGTTATTAATTTTTTCCGTTAGGTTCGACTTGATTAATACTGGCGTTAATTAAGGTCTCCATTCGAGCGTTGAAGTCTCCAATGACGGAGCAAGGAGTTTTCTTTGAATATCAAAATTACACTTTGTAAATGATTAGTAATAGAAAATGAATGTGAATAATATCTGTAAACTATACTGATTCAAGGCGCAACTATACTCTACGATGTGTTTTATTTGATGATTTAAACGTAATTAATATGAATGCAAAACCTATAATGTAAGTATTTTATGGTAGTGTTATAAATGGCTCAGAGTAGACCAGTAGATAATTCCTCATTAACAGATATTCCTATCATACAATATAACGAAAGGTTATCAACTTATTATTGTTTCAAACTCATGTGAAGCAGCTCAGAATTCTTTACTAAAACTGAGGAACGTGAAGGATTAAACGTGAAGAGAACTTGAAACGCAATTTCACCAATTTGATTGAACGTTTGAAGAAATTAATAACATTAACATGAGTATTGTTTCTATTAGCAGTAGTTAATCGGCTAGAGAGAGGCAATTTACATATGCAGAAATACTAAAGTGTAGTGTTTCATAAGGTAAAAGTTTCAGTATCTCGTAGGTTTTAAGTGCTGAAATTCCTCCTCCTTACAAAACACTAAACTGAAACAAAAATAAAACCCAAGCAGTACCTAATCTAACTATAGTACTATAACTAAACTAGCTATAGTTCCTCGTCTAACTCGCATATCCAATGTAATCCTATCTGTTAGTCATCAACATCCCACATTTCCTCACCAGCCACGTACCCCAACTTCTTCGGAATTCTCAAAACTACATCTCTCCTCTTCTCTCATCCACTTCCATATCTATTATTTTCTTATTTGTTTCCTTCCTGCTCATTTAACTGCCTCATAATTCTCCACATCCTGTTTACAATAATAAAATAACTATATAACTAATTTAATAACTCAATTAACTGGATAACAGTGTGATCAATATCAAGAGTTCGCAAATATTTTCTTTTTCCCCTCACTTAAAGTCTCTGTCATTAATTTACTTTCTTTCAACATACTTTTACGCCTAACAAGGTTATTCTCTTAATTTCCTTGCTTTGAGGGTTGGTTAATAATGAGTGATCATAAATTTTTAATTGCATAATTCATTGCACACACATTTAATTCAACATTTTATTTTAATATTTAATGCGTGTGTAGAAAAATTTAATTGATGTAATATGTAATTCTGATTGGAAAGTTGCACTTTTGCCTGAGCAAGTCGTCATCAGAGGCCTAAGCAATGTTAAAAAAGGCTTGTGAAGATCCTACTTTTATCTATAGCAAACAAGAGTATGGTTTGAAATATTTAATGAGGGTACACAATCAAATTCAAAGGATAGTGAACACGGGGCTCCAGTTACTGCTCTTACGGAATTAAATCATTAGTACCACCTTTGGTAACAGGTGGTACCAAACGGGGCTTTGTTTGGTACCACCTACCATTGGTAACAGAAAAATTGGATGTGTTTATCAACGGTAGGTTCCGAGAATGCACAAAACCGAGCAACATCACGCTCGCGTGCAGGTTTTTTCGCAGTTGTCTGATGTTACAGGAAGGTAAGGAGTTTTTTCAAAGGTTATTTCTGCGATAAAACTTGACTACATCATTTTGATTCTAAGAGCAGACTGCAAAGCGCTATCCAGAAATCTCAGGCATTATCAATACAAAAAAGCCAAAGCCTAAAAACCTCACACGTATACTGGGAAAGTTGCGCATGGTCACATGATATGTGGATATTCAGAGATTTTGTATCAGCATGTCGTACCAGCAGACATAACTTTAAATGGAGAATAATAATGGGATGTAAACAGAAGTCTAAAATCAAAGCAATAGGCTGAGTGTTGTACCGCGATTATATACGGCTACACATCAGAAATTTTGTTGCTTAATATCTGGCAAAAGTCAATGTGAAGTGCTACTTATTCTCTCAATAGTCATAAATGACTTTTTCCTATGCTTCACTGGGAAGGAACGCCTTCGTGAGAATGTTTTTTCATCGTCAAAAGCATTTGCGATCATTGATGATTTAATTTCATAGAAAAAATCAAAAAGTGGTTTCCAGCTTCCCCTCGAAAATTACAGAAGTGGTGGAATAAGTTTATTGCATCAAATGGGAAAGTGATCGGAAAAGGAATATCAACACTTGAAGGGTGAATTAACTTTGTATATGATTATAGCTTCTATTTTCGGTGCCGAAGTAATTTCCCGAAAAGAATTTCACTGCTTGATGTGACGACGAGAGAACAGAGACTTAAAAAACTGAAAAACCACTTTAAGGGACTTTAAAAAACTGAATTAAATTGGTAAGATGGTATATTATTCCAAAAACCTGCAGGAGATGCCGTGATAGTAATTTTTAACTGAGTGTTACTGGGAGGATAAGAGAACTCGATGGCTTAACTGGCTAAAGCTGGATATCGAAGGCTACGGGTACAAATTCCTGTCGAAGTGAAATGATTTTTATACTCTGAAAGTGTTTCACGGTATGTTATTAATAAAAATAAAGTCGATGTTACTAACAGTTAAGAAAAGGAAGATTAAATAATATATTTAAATATTTATGCTTTTTAGCATTCTCTAATTTGTTAGCAATTGACATTCTTAGAAAATGAAATACAATTTTATTCCATACCTGATGTATTTACAGTAATAAACCAAAAATATTTAAATATTAATAATAAATAGGAATTCGACACTAATATATTGTTATAAACTATAGGAATTAGTACATAACTTCTTTTCTTGGTTCATTAACAAAGTATATGTGCATTCATTTCCTCTCATAATAATTGAAATATGAGAGACACCCATTGAATAGAATAAGTTTTCCACGACCTTCAAAACTAAACTCACCATTTGATGCATGTCAACATTTTCTTCTTTTTTTTGGCTAAAAGTCTGCTACAATACCTTTAAGCAGCCAGATTTCATCAGTTATTATTTTGTGCACTTCATTTGGTGGTGTACGTGTGCAATATTGGGCACGAAAGTATGGATGTGAAACCGAAAGAAAAACAGATTAATTGAAATATTAGATGAAAAAGTGAGTATCTTTATTTTGTGTGCGAATTAGCAATGCAATATGAATCAAACGATGAATTTTATAAAAAATAAAAAAAATTCCGAGGCATTATTTTCAGGGGCAAAGTGAAATAATCATTTTGAAAAAAACACTATTGAACAGATTCATACTATAAAATGTATAACTATTAATTTTGAACGTCCTTTACAAAAGTCAATGAAATATTATAATGACAATACACACGCTCTTACTTCCTGTACAGATCGAATCGGTTTTAATCGAGTGCATACGTTTACTTTAGTTAAAAAGGTCGTTCAACATACTAGTATTTTCTATGGGTAGCACTTGTTACTTCAGTATTGCAATTTTTTCACTGCTCGACCGCATGTACTCCCGTATGAGCTGAAGTCATCAGAAAAATAGCTAAATTGTGTTCATAGGATTCAGAAGCTGTATTTCCGCTTACATATCTAAGTCAATATTGCAAATGAAAATGTCATTCTTCTTGTGAAATATAGAAAGAAGAACTAAAACAGTAATAGTTCCAGAAGATATGGCGCGTTGACTGACACAGGTCCATCGATTTCACTATGCCTGGTCTGGTTTAACCGACAAGTGAAACATTCTCGTTACATTAATTAACTCTTAGGTCAAATATTTGATAGATTAGGGTAGAAATCACCCCTAAATAAGTCTTATGTTACCTCTCCCCATATTACTACTAAATGATACATGACTAATTCTGTTCCTTGTGCCAAATTTCGGTCTCTTGGGAAATGCTATCAAGAAGAATTGACCGCTTGGAATTTGGATGGAGTTGTCCTATAGCATCACCGATGTTTCGACCCCATAGTCCCCAGCTCAGCAGCACTCTACCCACTAAGTTAGCTTCAAAACTAAAAACTTCAGTGAACAATTTGATAGTTGCTTTCATAGGTGAGGAATGAAATTACCTAATTTTAAGTCCAATGATGTAGGAAATTCGCACATCAGGGAAGAAGGACCAGTTCTTTTCCCTGTACCGCCTGCAGTTTTCCAGTATATCATACCTAAAAATGCACACATCTTTAGTGAAGCTGAGGGTTCCCAGGAGCATTACAAATAATCAAACCCGGGCCTTCCAATCATCGGCAGGACTGTACCTAATGGGCCACATGGACCACGGAACATTTTAGAAATATAAAAACGATAAAATAAATAGTTAACGTCGTGTTAACAACATTAAATAAAACGCATGCTTTTTCATCATAAGGAGCACTTTTCTTTGAACAGAAAACTCCTTTGTATCATATGCAATGGATTTTAGGGATTGAAGTGATGCAAAAAGATAGCCAATATGGAGAAAGTCTAATCAAAACAAACCTTAAAGACCTATTGAATGAATAAATAATGTATATGAGCGTGACTTACATACCGGTTCTATTGCTTTACACACAGCAGATAAAAATGTTTCAGTATATTAATCGGGGAAATTAAAAGTAGTTTCACTCTACGTTTATTGATAGACTTCACAATATAGTGTTATCATATTCACTTATTATTTAATTTTTATGATTTATACACCCACATGGAAAAGGTGTTTTCTTCTATGCTTTCGTGCTATTCCATGTACGTGACAGAGGTCGTTTAAAATCACACATGAACACGATAAAGGATTGCGCTGCGTGGCTATTGTCAGGAGTGTTATCTTTTACTGAACTCATAACAATACGGTTGAAAAGCTAATCCCCCTTCGTTTTTTGACAAATTGCTACCCCCTATTCCCTGATTCGTGCACTGATTGTTATCATCAAATCCACCATCCTCTCTATACCCTTCCTTCCTCCCGGCAAACCCTTGCGCCGCCCTCTTTCCTCCCTCTTCTCCCTCCAAGCACCCGTTCCCCTGTCCAATCCACGTCCCAACCCCTCCATCATCGCCGAAGCCGCCTTAAGCCCCCGTAAACTGTAGGAGCGCGCGGTGGAAGTGATTAAATGCAGATTTAATCGGAGGCGAACCCGGTTTGATTATCCCGCTCCTGCCCCTCTTACTTATGCCGCACGCCTCTGCCAGCACAACCCCCACCCTTCTCCAAAGCCTCTCCTCCACCCCCCACACCAATCACCTCCTCGCCCGGTCTTCTCTCTCGGCTTTGCCCCTTTGTGAGGGTCCCGACCCGGCTTAAAAACGTAACTACCAACCCATCCCACCCTCGTGTAGGGAGAGAAACCCCTTCGGCCTTGTCCAAACCCTCAGAACCCTCGAGATCCGTCTCGGTCGGTCCGTCACCCGTCCTCTCCTGCCACACACACACATCCACTTCCCCCTTCGACATCATTCCCTCTCCCCCCGTTAATGTCCGCCTCGATTCCGCACGACTCATCGAGGATTCAGCGGTGCTGAGCCAAATGTTGTGTCAACGATGGGACTGCGCCGTGCGGGGGGCGAAGGGCGGTGGGGTGTTGGTGAGGGATTGGAGGCATGGGGAGCGACGCGAAAAGAGAGGACGGAGTCGAAATCGGGGTCGCTCCAGAAGGGTGGTGCGGAGACGATGAAGCAAGGAGGGGCGGGAGGTGAATCGAACCGAGTCGTCGCGGGCGGGGCCGACTTGCGGGTCTCGTCGCGCTGAACGGTTCTCCCGCCTCCTCCCGCCCCCAAATGACCTCCTAGCTGATTGATTGAAATCATTTAGTTGGCGATTTTCTCCTTTCAGTTATTTCTTGATTTATTCAGCTATTTAAATAGTGTGAATTTAAGGTTCGGTAAATTAATGCGGTTTACAATTATTAATTCCTGTGCTTCATAATCTTTCTACTGATTGTTGTTTCGAAGCATCTATTTCGATTAGCTCTACCCAGAAAATTATAACCCAGCATCAATACTGAATTCCAAAGCGCAGGTTTGCTTTAAACTTCGAGTAGTGAATTATTAAGGTAGGTCAATTAAAAATTAGCAATTATCCGCAAAAGGAAAAATAATAAGATTTATTACGACCGGTTTTAATGTAACTACTTCATCATCAGGTAACAGTAATCACTTAAGAGTCCAGTATATATTTAAAATAGCAATTATATATGCAGTCATTCGTGTATACACGGATGTACACGAATGACTGTATATATAATATACATTATAATACAAACACACATATACATATATACACACACACATATACATATACACACACACATATACATATACACACACACGCGCGCGCGCGCACACACACACACACACATATATATATATATACATATATACACACACACACTGGACTCTGAGTGAAGACTGAAGTGATGATGATGTAGTCTCATTGAAGCCTGTCGTAATAAATTTTATTTTGTGGAAAATTTCCCATTTTTAATTAATCATGATCTTCATCCATATCACGTCTGAAACATCACATTATATTAATAAGGTAGGGTTCTTTTTTGCTATGTACGAGTCATTGTTGACAATTAATGATAAAATAGACAACTATTTAAGTCAGTCTTTTTCATATATATTAATGCTATTTCTAATTTCATTCAGAGTTTTTTGGAAATTTCAGATTGTTAACAATCTTTCTAGTTGCTCTGACAGTTTGAGTCATTTCGTATTTACCTTGAACAGCCAAGTGATAATTCTTAATTAGGTTGCGTAGTAGTCCCTCTTTGGTCAGGATGGAGGTATTGAACAATGAATGGTCGCTAAGAGCACGACACATCACACCAATTGTTATTCATGTGGTCACCTATATTATGCTTATGGCAATGTTTGGCTTTTTTAAGTTACACATGCGCGTTACATTCGATTTCGCTGTAATGGACGATGCATTCGGAAAGCTGTGAAATTCTTCATGTCAATCAATAAAGTTAACAGTCACAGCAAAATTGGTTGCTTACGTATGAAAAGCCTCGCCTGAACAGCAAACCACGGCCTTAAAGTTTATGCTAGTGCTTTTAGCTTCCTTTGTACGCAAAAAAAGTCAATTTGTCAGTATTAATGGAGGAAACTAACTAAGCGATAAAAATAGTCGCTACGTACTTTGGAAAGTATTCTCCCAAATTACGAGAAATGATTAAATTACGAGAAATTATTAAATTCTGGTATATTATTCATTTAATAATTGTTACACTGGCATTCATTAATCTAAAGACGATGAATTAAAATGATTAATAATAATACAATTAGAGCAAAACAGTCTAATGCGTACTGAAACCGTGATAATTTCACACCAATTATGATGGAATTCAATTAGATATTCATTTAGAGAGTCCGGTGTTGGAATTCAGCATCAGAGATTATTGAATTATCCTTGGTGACAGTAAAAGATATGCACGCAAGCTTTTTTCTGAATTCGCCCTATCTCACTTCGCATTTGAGTACGCAGTAACCAAAAGACTTCATTAAAGTCACACCGTGAAATTTAATCTTGAATGCATGAGAACCGAACAGATGCTCGTCCGATGTGGGACTAATTCAACCTCATTGAACAATGTTACTCTACATACGACTCACACAAAGGAACTTGATTTGAATATGGTATGCATTGAAGGGTGTTCACACATTGTACGGGGTCTTATAATCCGTTTCGCATATCCAAAGTTATTCGTGAATAAGACATCTCCCGAACACAATTGAGCTTCTGCACGCTTAAAGCTGCTTATTCACCTACGATCAGCAGACCTCTTTCCCATTTGGTAATTTTAAAAATGTCAATGGCATTATTATTTTAGTATATTCATCTAAATTTTATCCAACATGAACGACTTTTGTTCTTTCTTACGAATGAGTTCTGTCACTCAAATATTTAGTTCGCGGCAGGAAAGAAATAAATTTCACAAAGATATTTAAATGCCTCGCGCAAGCTTCAATTGGTAAGAATTTAAAGTTAAATTACCTATAATGACTGACTATCCCAAAAATTATATATGTTTTATATTGAAATTTGATGCACATAACTATAATGTTCATTCTGTTCATTAATCGCTGATGCTACGAGAAACAGGCTTACATGATGAAAACTCAGCCCTAAACAATAGAGCGGATTGTACAAGATTTAGAGACAAAATTATCGCAATCAGAAGTAATTAGAGACAAATTATCTAACTCGTGTAAATTCAATGTATTGGCTGCACGAGGCTAATTATAATTTTAAAATAAAATTTGAGAGATAGTTGACGCCGATATTTTGTGAAAATTTATTTGTAAGGCACGAAGAAAGAATGTTAGACTGCGTTTCGAGGAAACGCATAGTCTTTTTTTAAAACGCATTCGTGCTTAAAAATAAAACGCTATATTCTCATAATTTTTAAAATGAGCATTCTCTAAAGCTTGTTGTTTCCGGCGTAACTTTATGGAACCTACAGTTTATATTCTTATTTTATTTCAATTTTTTTCACTTCAATATTCTCGTTAACCTTTGCGAATTACGAGCGTATAGTAATTGTCATATAGTATCTCCATTTATGGAGTCCAAATTTATTTTAACGAAGTGAGCATGGAAAAAATTTGTCCCGCATTTTCCCCTAGTTTTGTAGTCAATTTGAACGCGCTCCGTCCCCCAACAAAATTTTAGACGAGTTGATTCTCAGCATGAACCAATTATTTTCTACTCTCAAATTATGATTAAGATTACAGTATAACTTGATGTCTCTCGTAATTCAGATTCACCTCATCCTTCCGACCCTCGAAAACTTCCTCCCGCCCCAACCCTTTCTCCTCTCCCCTTTCGCACCCCTCCGGTCTCGCCATCATCCCTTCCTTAAGACCTCAATCCGGTTCCTCCGACACCACAACACGCCTCCCCGGAGCACCCATCGTCTTCTCCACCGCGCCCCCTCTCCGTGCCCGCACTTGCCATCCGAGTCTGAGACGAAGGGATTGTGAAGGGTGCCGGGGGGGCGGAGGTGAGGAGTTCGGGGCGAGGGGAGAAGGGAGTCGGAGTGAGGGGCTGGGGGCGGGAGGGAAGAGACACCCTTTCGATAAAGCCACCCAATGAATTCGAGACGGCTGTTGGCAGATTAGTGGGCTTCTGTTCCACCCCTCCACCTTCTGTAGGACCCTTCTCCCCACCCGCCCTCCCAGTGAGGGAGCAACGGGGGAAGAGGAGGGTGAGAGTGAGAGAGGAGGCCAGGGTAGGCCTACCGGAGAGGGATGCGGGGAGGGAGAGGATACGTGAGGGCGGGAGGCGGCCGTTGCAGGGGGGAGGAAGGGATGGTGTCCGTGGTGTGGGGGTGCCCGTTGAGGTGCCGCTTGGAGTGCTTTGGTTGCCTCGACGGGGGGAAGGAGACCGTGTGGCGGTACAGGGGAGAGATGGTTTTGGCGAAGAAGGGCTGGGGTGAATGGATGCTAGAGGAGGGGGTGTTAAGGGGGGGGAGACGCGAGGGGTGTTGTTTTTTTTCGGTGGTGACGGAGACGGGAGGGAGTGTGGAAAGAGTGCACGTATGTGCGTGTGGGAAGGAAGCGATGCGTGGAAGGATGTTGTCTCTCCCCGGGAAGGGGGATCCGGAGAATAGTGGGGGAAACAATGGCAGGAGAGGACGAGGAGGGCTTAGAGGGGGCGAGAGCGAGGGTGTTTGTGGAGAAGGGGAGGATGACGGGGAGCGGGGGATGGGGGAGAGATGGTGAGCGAGATGCGGAGAGAGAGAGAGACCAGAATTGGCGATGGGAATGTAGAAGTAATCCATGTAACTCGATATCTGCACCTGCATCTACAAGCAGATCTCCTGCAAGCCACTCCGGAGTAACGTATGATGCACATTTTATGAGGGACTCTCTCGAACGGTCATATATGCCATTAAAGGAATTCCATGACGATCGAAAAAAAATCATCACACGTGCAAATGGATCAAATCATTACGAGCTAGGCAACAGCTAATACCACAGTACATCTTTTTCTAAATAAAGTAGATAAAATGGCGTCCAATTCCTAGTCCATAAAAGCAATGGTTTCACATTATAAACTACATATATTGAGGAAGGAAATTGAAAACAACCTGAATACTTCCTCCATGAAATAATGATGGACGCAAATTATAAAGTCTCTCATGATGGGAAATCCTTACATAGCGAAGTTGGCAGTAGCTGAAAAGAAGTCAAAAAAGAGGCCCTTGACACTCCTAAGAAGGACTTAACCTATTATAACTGTCTTGAAGGCAGAGAAATTAAGCAGGGATTTTCGTTTTCGCTCGTACTCTTCAATGCTGACAAAGGAGAAATTTAAAGAGGGGAATGTGAAGGTTTGGAGGTTAAATTGAAATAAAGTTTGGAACTAATAAAGTCAGATATGCAGATGATTAGCCTTCAGCTAACCAATCAGCAAAGGAAGTGTATTCATTGCTGACAGCATGAAACAGCGTGATTGGCATGGAATAACAAATCAATGATCATAGTAAAACTAAAACAATACAGTTCTCAATAAATGGCTAACATTCTAACAACTAGGCTAATGAATCAAATTCGAGGACAGAAACTAACAGGAAGGACACTTCACTAATCGAGAAAGTAATTTAGATGGAGATAAGAACTGTATAATGGGCATAAACTGATTATTTGTGCTGAGCTGAGAAGCATTTATGAATGCAAAGGTGTTGAAAACGAGCGTCAAGTTTCGATCAGAAGATTAATGGAAAATTTTACAAGGACCATAGTTCTATACGGCTCGGAAACTTGGCCGTAACGATGGTTTCAGAGACTTTTGTGATGTAGGTTTGTAAAAGTATGCAAACTAATTTGTAAAGGAATGTACAAACGGCAAAGCGGAAGTTAGGGCAGTAGAATAGAGTAGATTTTTTTAAGAAAACCAATAACATATAAAGTAGATTTTTAAAAATTGACTGACAGTGGGTATTTGAAGGCTGTGATTATCGATTGATTACATCTGGTACGTTGTCTTTTCCTGCTTGAATCGGGAGAAGTAAGTCGAATCCTACAAGCAGCATTTGGCGTTAGGAAACTAATATTTTCAATTTGCACATCCACACATTCAAATTGTAGTCATCGAACCATACTGGCGAGGATGTTTTGGAGAACCAATGCATAACGTGAGGTCATGGTGTGCCTTCTTGCTTTTCGTGAATGCACGACTTCGAAGCATTTCTACTAAAATAATTCCTAAGGTCGTGAGCGTGATGTTGTTTTCTTGTGCGATTGATGATGACTCTTAAGTAATTTGCTTGAGCCACAGCACCTGATACACAGCCCGCCGCTCCCGGATATCACGACATCCCGCAGAAAACAAGGTTCCACGGCTCCGAAGCTCGATTACCACTGTCGTCGAATCCACTTTTAGTTATCCGTCCATGTCACCTCACTAAGCTAAACCGAGAAGCATCATATTTCTCAAGAAGGAAAAATGCTTATAACTACGTCAGTTATATATACATGTGACAATGAATTAGCGCCAAGCCGTTAGCGGCTCAAAAATTCATTAAAATTGACACTTTCAACGCTAAACACTAAATGTAGATTGAAAGCAAATGACAGCCACAGAATAAATTTTACTAGATTCTGGTCTTAAAGACGTGATTCTGAAGAACTTTCTTAAAATACCTTATTGAATAATTCAGAGATTTAGTCCAATTTACTGAGATTTTTTTAGTGTTCGTCCCATTTATAAACACAAAAGACACCACCCTTACCGACTCGCAAAGTTAACTTTAGGATTAAAGCTGCAAGTTAAAATATTGCTAACTGTAAGTGGTGAACAGGATCTGAACGGTAATTAACATTAAAGGAAGCTAATATGGAAAACGAGAGAAATAAAATGTTTTCGAGATTTATTTTTGCTATGAAAACATTTTATTAGTTCACAAACCAATGTTCTTATGCTTCTCCCCTCTCTCACGTCCTCTTAATTGAAAGAAGTGAACCATCAAGGTTAAGGAATGGAATCAAAGAGATGGGGAATTTAGGGAAAAGACACTTTTACCAAATTCTTCGGGGGTAGTAACCCAAGTCTCGTAACGGAGGGTTATGAATTAAAAGTTTAGAAGCCCCGTGAATTACCTTAGAAATAACTTTGAACACATACCTATAGATCTTATTGTTTTAGATTCCTTTTTTCTTGTGCATAATGATTCTGATTCAACCCTCTCCTGAAATGACACCACATAATTTTAGTTCCGTTGTTTTTAATACCCTCCCTCCACAGTATCACGCTACGTCAGCTTGGATTTGGCCAACCCCCCCAAATTACGCCATATGTTACGCCACATTAAACATGTTATAATGGTGCAGGAAATCCTTGCCTGGGCGTGTTAGTTAACTAATACTATGAAATCAGTTTTTTTCAGTATGAGGTTTCCAAACAGCAGTCATAACTTCAAGACCATTTCATGGCTAAAATATCAAATGAACTTCAGTCGCCGGAAAAACTTCGGTGCTAAATAAGTTCATATTCATTTCAAACGTTAAGGCACCGCCTTGGAAAACCCTGCTCTTCTGGGCTTTTGTGAAGATTATGTAAAATTCTGGCATGCTTAACAGAGGAAGAGCAAAGGGGCATTTATTTGTTTCTTTGCGGGATGTTTCTAATCGGACGTTAAAGAGTCAATCTCGTATTGTGTCCGACTATGTGTCGATGGTGTACGTGCTCGTTTGATCTTGGAGCCCATGGTGATTGATAACCGTACCTTTTTTAAAGGAGCATCATACCATTGTGGTATTGGTGCCGCAACATAGACGTTACGACCCGTGAACTCGGTTCGACGGCAGAAGAGGAGTCGACACACGGCCGCGTTTGCACCCCCCGCCGGCCTGTCGGCCGAAGCCAGCGCCTTCCGCCGTCTCCCGGCACTCCCGCAGCCAAGGAGATATTCCCTCCGCCCCTCCTTCATCCCTTCCCAACGCCATTTCATCCCGCACCTCAGCTCCTCCCTCCCGGATCGTACACCCCCTCTTCTCTTCGCGCCATCTCCCGGGAAATCTCGGTGAGTGCGCGCGCTTTGCCCCGCTCTCTTCTGGGGGAGACCGCGCCGCATGCGAGGGCGAGAGGAAAAGAGGGGCGCGGGGGTTGGAGGGGGTGTCGGAGTGGGGTGGCGGGCATTCGTGGGGGGAGGAGGCGGAGAGGGTGGCGAGTTGGGCACGCGTTGGCGTGTGCGGATGCCTAGACTGAGCGACGCGGATTTCGCTCTCAGACCACTCCGGCGGCAGACAATCCACAGCTTCTTCGTCTGTTGTGATACCGCGATTACCAGGGGTGCAACGGAGGCCCTTGAAAAGTACGTTCAGGCGCATTTCAACGGTCGTCCACGTGACTTGTTTCCGGTCTTCTACTAAGTCTACTACGTTCTCCGTTGGCTCAGTAACGTGTAGAATGCTCCTCGGGAAATGAATCAAATGTATATCGCAAATAGTCGCTCGCACTAACGTAAATGTTGTATCTTATTGCAAAAATCATTTTCTGCATATGCTCCATCTACATGTACGAGTACCTACCTCGAGTCAATTTAAAGTGAATTTCTGCGATTTTATGTGGCTATTCAAAATTTTTTCTGCGCATGCCACCATGCCTGCATTAAAATTCCCCTTTGCTGTTGTCCTCCCAGTTCTTCAAGTATGAAATATATATTCATTCTCCATTTCTACTCAGACCTTAATTGCGAACATGTGATCACAGCGTCGGAATAAGCAAACAGGAAATGTTTCCCTTGTTACAGAATGCGTACGAATTGCATGCCTGACATAGGTGTGATAATGTTCGTTATATACATAGACGGTTTGCAAGTCAGTTGGCCCAAGGTGCTACGAAGTACGAGCCGCCAATTTATACTCAACTTTAGCCGTTTGTTTTCAGTCACAGCGAAGCTTGTTATCTTCATTAGCCTCCTTTCTTTTTGCCTCATTAAGACGGCTTTTAAATATTATTTTGAAGTTTTTTTAGTGCTAGCACTCGGAAAAATTCTCAAAAACTGGGAAAAGATCAAATTTTTCATTATCCTCTCTTTTTTCTTCCAATAAAGTACACCAATTGAGCTTTAGGAAAATTCAAAAGATTTTATTTGAAAATCAAACAATGTACTATGTAATGTTTGAGCGTAAAACAGCCATGTCAACATTACAAGTTAGGTTCTTTTTCAGAGTCACAGAAAGGAAGGTGAACGATGAATACTTTTTTTCGATGTAGTTCATGTTATCTATGATGCTTTTAGGGCAAATAGAAATAACATAGTTGCTCCAATTTAAGGGCCCATGAAATCTTCTTCTGCTGAGTTTTCTTATATTTTTAACGAGGTATTATGGATTTATAATTATAATCTATAAAAAACGTTTCACTGTGACTTAGAACTGATGTCTGCTGTGCGGTAAGTGCTGATGTCTCCCATGCCGATATATTTCCACCGTAGGCAATCAAAAAGTCATTAAAAGTCGCTTTCGTCAGATTGGATCGGTACTTGTGGAACGTAGAAGAAATTCCTCGCTCTGTCCATTTCAGCCTCCACATCCCATAGTGGAAGAGGGGAACGGTTAGCGACTCTTCATTGAAACCGATCAAATGCTAATAAGAAGTGTTCTCAGAAAAAATGCAGCTGATGAAAGGCCTGAATGCTCTTACCTGTATTTTCACAGAGAAATATAGTAACGCTGCGCGATTAAATCGAAGGTAGAAGCTTTTATTTTGTGGAAGGACGTCATATTTAAAAAGAAATAAGCACTTTGTGACTTCCACACTTTTAAAAGTGCTTATTTCTTTCTAAATATAACGCTGAGCGCTTTGAGGTAATATTAATGTACCCTTGTGGACTATGGAGCTAAGCACACGACAGCGACTTTCATCAAAGTTTATCTTAAATTTATATATATTAATCTAAAGTTGAAAAAGGACGGCAATGCATTACGTCTATTCCTCTTATCGTCTCTTCCTTATCTTTATTTTAACTCCCTACATTTGTTTAACAGTGTATAAATTGCTAGATCTCAAATTGTGGATGAACCGAAAAAGAATAATTTTAGGCGTTCATAAGGCAGACGAAACAATATATTCCACACTACTACTTAGTTTAGGGATGTAGGATATAGGACACAGGTTTTTCGGAAAAATAATAGCCACATTTGTTGTTGCTAAAAATGAAACTGCCATAGTAAACACGCTATGTCAATAGGTATTAATTTATTTCTATCTGGAGCAATAAATTTTTCAGTGAAATACCCAGCATAGTCACTATTGAAAGTACTATTTATGAATACCACTAATAAAAGCTGTTGCGAAAAGCAGAAATTCAATGCAGAACGTTCATATAGTTCTATATATTTTGGTAGTCTCATTTTTGCCTAATTTCATCGAGAAGCAAGCCATTTACAATTAAACATCATGTTGAATAAGTGAACTAATTTCGGAGAATAATTTATACAGGTATACACACGAATTTTGACCATTATAATGAGAAGAAATGACATCCGACTTCAAAATGAATAGCATCGCCTTAGCATTTTTTTCCATTCCGTGTACTGATGTTGAAAGTTAAAAACAAGGATATCTCAATATTGCCTCTTAAGAAGTAAAATGATTTTCGAGCCATTCGTTACGTTGACATATCTACTTCACTTTTTACAACTGCAACTTCTCGGTAAAATTCTTAAACTTCGGTGTCATAACTGTGTGTATCCGAATCTATTTTTTCAAAAAAACTGTGAAGACATCAAATTTGTACCCGCGCTATTTTACAAGGTGCTATTGCATTTCTAAAATTATTATTTCTCATATTCTTAACGAGGCATAAGGACGGCTGAACGCTCACCACATTGGCAATGAGTTGAAACTTGCCAATATTTCAGTATCTAAATACTTATTATGGCTCTCCATATTTACGAGCGAGAAGAAGTGAATGTTGAAACTATTTCAGTACCGAAAAAATGAGACTCAAAGCATGTGAGGAAAACTTCCACTATTGTTGCCGACGTCTGGTATTTTTGCACTTCTTTCCCATCTGTAATTTGTCGAACACTTCAATATGTGTATCTTTAAAAAACACCTCACAAGGCAGAATTATTATCAGCATCTTATGTACTCTTCAAGTTTGTAAGTACACCGTATTCACATGAGCATACTTTGTCGAAATCATTACAGATGCATATGCATTCAATCGCATTTGCCATATATCCATGATTGCAAGAATTATAATTGAGGATACAATTGAGGAAAATTGCCTTAAGTCATAATCTAGAACCTAAGGTTATAAAAATTTCTCAGGAAACTAACATCGAAGCCTTAAATAAATCATAACATTATCAGAATCAAATCAGAATTTAAGTACAGAATTGTATGAATAAATTACTGTCATTTCGATCCAAAATATATATTCAATTTTAAATCATCATTTCTCTTCACTCCATAGCCAAACGGAGAATAACATTTTATTCGGGCCAGGGATTTACTTTTGTAATGCAGGACCTGCGAAGGAATAACGGAAACATTAATGGAATCATATTCTTCGAGGTGAATTCTCGAAGGAAATTTCCTTTGGAGGTATGTTCGAAAGGAGAGAGAAATATCGCGCCGATGGACATGCATTACCTTCTTCATGCGAGCACGTGAGGAACATCCCGAAAATATCCATCCAATCCCGAGATTCCTTATCGCCCTGCTCCCAGAGAGGAGCGCGTTTCCCAGGTCTCAATTACCCATCCACGCTATCCAAGCCCTCTCTCCTCTATCTCTCTTCTTCCCTCAGACACACACACATTCACGCGCGCACCCCGCTATATCTCTTTCCCACTTTCGGTCCCTCTTTGCTAACATATTCCACTCAGGTCGTTGCCGTCAGGGCAACAAGTCATGCCTGATGCTCCGAGGAGCATCATGGCCGAGAATAAGGAGGAAAAAGGGAAGAAGGATGGCTGAGATTTTCAATCAATGTAGGCTTACTCATGGTGTCGAGTTCATGCGTCATCAACTTAACTGTATGTCATCTATTGTTATCAATGATCTATCTATGATTGGAGAGAGTATACTATTGTATAGTTTTCTGGTGCTAATTTCACCTATTTTTGGTCCGTTTCCTCCGTACTAATGCGGTATTTAATCATTACGCATGAAATTCCGAATTTTGCCAAAGGCCGTTTGCATAGAGTATGCGTAAATATGCAAGGAGGTACGCGGAATTAGCGAGGAACTTATTATGCCTGTAATGACGAATATCAGATTGTATTTTATTAGGACAGGCAAAGAAATACCCTTTCAATATACGTGTAGCTCCCCAACAGGTGAAGTCAGTTACTTACTTTGTAATAAATTTGATTGAGATAATTTCTGACCACAGGAATGTACATGAAGACCCTTGTCTCAGTTGGAGGGAAATAAGATAGGTGTGATTCGCACTCGCGATCTATGTATTGTTACTGGAGGGAAGGAGTAAAATCAACCCCGCTCTCTTCTCAGCGATACTGGATGATCAGAGGAGCATTTACGGCACCCAACTTTCTGTCATCATGTTACTCGTATTTGAGCAATTACAATTGAAGAAGTACTAGCCACGGTCATTCTCACGAGAGGATGATTGCTGACAGAGATTCAAAGGAGAAAAGAAAAGTGGGATGGAAAGTACAGCGATTGGTGACGGGATGTTAAAGACTGTGACAGAGGGGAGACCGTTAGGCAAGAGAAGTAGGGGTAAGACAAGGATGGGAATATTGGAAGGAATAAATGGAGGAAAGATATATGCGGAGCTGAAAAGAGCTTATTATAGTGTTAGATGTCATATTGCGTTTTACGAGCATTAGGTCAGGCAAAGAAGGGTATCATTCTGTGTCCATCGAAAACCTACCTTAAACGGCAGACTATGTATTATTATAATCAACTCTCAGTTAATTGTCACTAATTATCAAGTATAAGCTGTAGGTTTTCGACCTAGAAAATTCTACGAGGTCGCTCATTCTAAGAATGAATTCATAACTTTCTTAACATTTCTGTGTCGTTAGTCAATAATGTTGAATGATGCTTCACTCATCCCAATTTTTAAGTTCTATCATTACATGTGAGTGAAAATTCATGTATACTATTCATTTCCCTTCCTAAGATGAAATGATATTCATACCTCTCACCCACTTTGAAAATGCATATTAAATTACCTGTAATAATGACGAACAACTCGCACTCAGGAATATCACGCGATGGAAACGTACATTTCGGTCCCTTCCATGGATTTATTGATGTGCTAATCAAAATTTCCCACCAATTTCGGCAATCTCCCCCCGTCACACGCATTCCGTCGCTCCCGAAAATCACTGGCCTCAACGGCAAATGAATCGTAAAATATGGTGTCCCCTAAAAGGTTTTCAAATTTGAATGAGCTTTCTACCTCATTTCGTACGGAGTGGATGCAAAGGGAAGAAAGTATTCCAATCGAATGATTCCATCAAATATGAATATAATCAAATATTCACTTTCAGTTTTGTTGCAGAAGGAATTTCGAATAGGAAAAATGGAGGATGATTTTACGTCAGAAATTCATTGTAGCAGTAGAAGAGGAAATGTTTAATGCTCGCGTAAACCTATAAATGCACTGACAGCATTGTACATCACCGCATGTAAATTCAAAGACGAAGATTTAAAATTTTAGACGTTTAAAGGTTTTTTACCACTTTAATTAATGTTTCAACGTCCATCAAAACCGTATTTGGAACACGATGGGCTTATGAGAGTCATTCATCTTCAAGGAAAAAAAATTAAGAACTCTCCATATTGAAGAATAATAATATTCATTCAGAGTAAAATAGACAACAGGGAAGACTTGCAGGAGCTTAAATGGATATTTAAAGAAAGGCTGAAGTGTTGTTATTAGCACCCCAACACCAATTACCTTAACATTAACTGACAGGCTCGGAAGTGTTCATTTCATTTCCTTAGTAACTCGTAAATATTGCATTGCACTTAGCGTCGATTATAGGACCAAGCTTGCATTCTCCTTAACAAAAGAATTATAATTTTCCACACTTGGCGGTTTGGCAATATTCGGTAGCATTCAAACGAAAACTAAGTCAGAAAAAAAACATAATGGCCCATGCGTATTTAAAGGTCCATTCCGCACGTCATTGGGTAATATTCATGCATGCCCGGAGCTTCACAAAGGGGGAAGTGGAAATATTTACGACTCGAAACAGAATGCTCCCGTTCATTAGCGCGGCAAAGAAAGAAACGCCGACGCTCAAGTGAGGCGGCGAGGAGGACAATGGCCGCACTCGGACGATGCAAATCCATCCGCCGAGTTTCGGCACTCACCTCCCCCCAGACCTATTCCCCACTCCTCAGACTCACCCTCCCCACCGCCCCCTCGCCCCTTTTCCCTCCACTTCTCCCATTCTCAAAAACCCTTGCCCGCCCAGGGATAGGTTTGATCGATTCCTTCCCGGCGATCGGCCATCAATCAATTTGATGCCGCCACGCTTCCCACCCCCCGCCAAACCCCCGTCCGCAATTCCCCCTCCCCTGTCCCACCCTCTCGTCGAATGCCCTCCCGCACCATTCCTCTCTCTCTCTCCTAGCAACCCTCCCCCGTATTTTCGCTTCACGCTTCACGGCCGCTGAGACGAGGTTTTCTGCTCGTGGAGGGCTAGGGGCAGGGGGTGAGGTGGGGCCGGTTGAGACAGGAGACTGCGAGGGGGGTTTTTCCCCTCCGGTGAGGGGTGCGTCGGTTAGTTTTGGGGAGGTGGAAGGGATGAGGTGGGGTGAATTGTATAGGGCGGGGGCAAGTTGGGGGGGTCCCTTTCGAACGCTGGGGTCCTGAGGCGGCAGATGCCATGAATATTAAAACGCCCCTCATGGCCCGCACACAACGCCCGCTCTCCCTCTTTCCACCTGTGAGTAGCCAGTGGAGCGGAAATGAGGGGCGGGGAGGGAGGAGGCGGAGGGGAGGAGGTCAGAGTGGGGCGGGGGAGGGAGGTCGAAGGTGAAAATTGGGGAGCAAAGTAAAAAGAAAGCGGGAGGAGGGGGTGGAGGCGGGGGGAGGGGGCAGAGAGCGGGAGATGAGCAGAGCTGGCGCCCCAGATGAAGTCCAGGGGGAAGGGGAAAGAAGCGTGTTCGACGCCCAAGTGGCATCGCGTGAGCAACGTGTGCCCGTGCCACGGATCGCGGGTTCGGGAACGGGCATTAAAAATTAGCTCCGGTCGACAAAGTCGAGGGAAATGTTTGCGATTTTATGCGACAACCTTTAGGTTAGTTGAGGTGGTCTCCAAGTCTAGTTAGCTGAAAGATAGATTACTAAAAATGATTACCAAGAGTAAACCGCATTCAGCGGATGCAATATGCTTACCCCAACGTCTTAGGGACTTAATTTGTTGATTTCGTGAATTATGTTACGCAACAAGCGTTGGTGAGGTGTCACTCCTGACCTCACATTAAATTTATTTTAATTCTAGCTCACGCAAAAGTAATCTAATAATCAATTTCATGGTCGTAATTTTGAAATTGACTCCATAATTTAAGTTTACATAAACTCTAGGGCATATCTGATCACTATATTTTTCAAAACTTCCAAGTTTCCATTGTTTCATGTAAAATACCATTTAAGCCTTGAAATTAATTTGAAAAATACCTCGTAAGTTAATTCAATTACATTCAAAGTAGGATGGGTTGACATGGTAAAAAAAAGCGCTCTCGAAGAAGCGAGAAACATATCTAAGGCGTTAATAATGATTAATAAACCTTCGTAATCAATAATAAACCTGCGTAATAAACCTTCCCAAATATTACGAAAAATGCCAGTCCGGTTCAAAGAGGCATCTCTTCGACAGTAAAGCAGATTGAGTATAAGTAAATCACTTCCCTTTGTAGAGCGTGTGCAGATAAATACGTAATAATGGCATCTCCAACAGTTTTCCAGCTTTGAGGTGATGGACAGAATCAGTCGCAGTTTAGCTAGATACGTTATTCCAGTAATGACACAAAAATACTTATAATGCTCCCATTGGGAATGAAATACACTCCCGTAGCCAATTCTGCGAGTTGATGTCACATTCGAAATTTATTTAGGGAAATAAATTTATTGAATAGATCACATTTTAGTTACCAACATTATTACCCAAACCTGAGACTTATAACACTTTTGCGACTCTCTCAGATTTATTGTTTACTATCGAGTCATAAGGGTAAGCCTGCAATTTTATTTGCCACTTATAACTTAATATCAAATGATGTCTTTTCTGTGAGCTATTCCAGAATTTCTGAACAGCTTGCGTAAGAACCCGAAGATCGACAGAATTTCGCTAATCAATTTTTCTACCCAGAATCGAGATTATTCTGATAAGAAACCTCGGTGAAACTCTAAATTAGTACAGAATAAAGTCATGCAAAAATGTTTTAACGCATAATGTCACGGCTGAAAACTTTTCTTCCACCGAAAACATTTATTAAAATCAGTAGGAGAGAGTCAGATTAAAAAGTCAATGGGTTTTTGGGAAGATACAGAAGTTACTGAATTTTTAACATGAATCATCAACCAAAAGAAACGCATTTCTTTTGGTTTATGGTTCATGTTAATTATTATTAATTAAAAAATATTGTTCCTAATGATGGACTAATTTTGAAGAGATTAAGTCTTTTACGAGCGAAATTAGAGTCATGAAAGCGAAAACAATTCATTACTTATGGAAACAATAAAAAAGTTGCATCATGACGAATTTAAGCAGGAAACTGTAGTACGATATATACTGGAAAAACTAACAGGGTATAATATACTCGTACTTGACCCTATGAACGGAACATACTGTGTGCTCCGTCAACAATTTTAAAGCCAATAAATATTCCAAGTAATTATTCGAGAGTAAAAATATCTGCAAATTGTCAGATTTTAGGCCCAAGGTGTACAATAACATCAAAAACGAGATATAATCACCGTCTTCATTCCTATTTTTTCGAGTCAGGCAAATTAACACAATGCATGTTACCGTCAACATACTTGGTATAAGCTTCGTTCTTGATCTAAGATTTACTAATTTTTTCTGAGAGATTACTTACACTTGAAAGTTGAAATTACTGTACTTCCCAACACAATCCCCCTGTAGAACGACCGACCGACGTGCACACTTCGTTCATAGAAAGTTTCAGTGCGTGTACCTTTTGCCCACTGAGTAATTGCTTATGGTCCCGTGACCGGTGCTATTTGGGTTCGTTGCCACACGATGCTCGGCCTTACTTGAATTATGGCTCAAACAAACGCATATTATTGACATCCATAACGCCATCACCAATTTTTGATTGAATTGATGACGAATTCCGATATGGGCGTTTTAAAACCCCGCAGGGGGAGAACACGGTTGAAAACGGTTCCCACTATAGCAATAGCTTTGCTACAAACCCTGTACACTGTACAGTGCAGCCATTTATAAAAAGTATTTGTTAAAAGTACCCATGTGTTCTCAGCTGAACCACATCTTTCTACCTACATCCAATCTTAATTTTCAAAAAAAATAGGACACATAGAGCTTGAACATACCTCGTCAATATAAACGACACGCCATACGTTTCATAAACCCGTACAGTTATTTGGAGAGGAGAATGAAAAATGCCAATTCCATCTCCGTAACAGTGAATTTGTGAGATAGTAAATCAGCGCGTAAAAATACACGGGAGGGTTCAGTAATGAAGAAGTAGTAGAGAAATAATTTCGGGAACAAGTCAGGAAGCGAGACTTCGAAGAAATTAAGTACATCATGGAAGAATCATGAAGTCTCGGTAACTACTTGGCAAAGTAGCTCGATTCATATTAGCGCTGCCCCATGCATACTATATACGTACTATCACGCCCGTTCGCAATGAAATTACTTGATCACTTCAACGTATCTTTTATTTGGCCACGCTTCAAGCACGAAGCGAACATATTCCGTATGAAACTACGAAATACCTGAGCACTTAAGATATATTTCCCCTTGGCAAGCTCTATGCCAATATCATTCAATTATTTCGTGTCACTTTAAGCCTTATAAAATGCCTTTATCTAATTTTGACAATTGAAGAGAATTTGGAGTCACTTGATTTCCTGACTGCATATTTTCTCTCCCTTGGTATACTCTACGGGAAACTCCTAATACACCAAATGATTAGAAATTGGAAGAATACTGCAATGAATAATTTCAATATATCTTCAACTTTTTTCCCTTGCCCTTCATTATATGTCAATGTCAGATAACGACCACGTTTTAATGATAAGCAGAAATGAGGACATATTTTGGGTTTGAGTAAAAGTTTTCCTCAAGTTATATGTAGTAGGCATAATCATAAAAACCATAAATGGCCATCTTATAACTATTTTTAAGTGAAATAAAATATTATGATTTTTTGAAGAAATGTATAGACACCTCGGAAGAAATTGTACCCGAACACATGTATACCTAAACAAAAGCCAATTGATTTTACATTGTCCAGCAGTATACTATTTCAGTTAAGTAAATAAGAGAAAAAACAAAAAAAATCCATCTTACCATTTTATCGTTAAGGACATTCTGACCAAATTCACATTAAAGTTTTATAATTTACCTCTTATGGCGAGGTGCGGAGTCCAATATCGAAGTTGAACATTCGCAAAACAATCAATATCGATATTGAATGATTTGCAATATTCAGGAATCTCATAATACTAATCTTGAAATCCGTGAAGTTAGTAGGTAAAAACTCCCACTGAATAACGACAAATTCGTGTGTTCGAATCCCTACGTTGGGGATTGTCTATCCCTATATTGTTTTAAAATTGAGTGATTTTTACCGAAAACACTAGCGGTGTGGCGTGTCCTATTATGCTTCGCTTGATTCGAATATAGCACTCAGACGACACCCTCAATCTGAAATAGCATACATTCTAAACCAATCGTCAAATACCGCGTCAAAGTTTTAGTTTTGGACGACGTAAGGCGGACGTTTTCTATGATAAAACTTTGATAATCGGGAAATAGAAGAAACTATCTATTCCAGCCCCTTCCATACAAAAATGATATTTCATAAATTTCAATGGCATAAGCAAGTTTACCATCGGCGACTCCGTAATTTATGCATAGAGGAATAGCAAACCAAATCGGAAAGAGATTGCGAAATATTTTCAAGCAATTAACGCTATATTCAACTCCATCACCTTGAAAATGGTATATAAATGAATACTAAATATTTAAGGCAATATTTCTTTGAAAAAAAAGAGGATACGATTGTATTTACACGCGCAGAAGTTTACATAATCCTAGCTGTTCACATAATAGACTTCATTGCTTCACCATATCGCACCTAGAGTTGAAAAAAAACAGTGAGCAATCCAGTTGGTTTCCTCTAAAAAATACACAATTACCATATGCGCAAGGTAAATTTGGAAACATTATGATGAAAAAACGAGAAAGAGAAGTATTTATTGTTATATGACCTCACATCGAACACACTGAGAGCATTCGATATCAATTAAAAAAATTCGTTTTTAAAAATCTAGTAATTGATTTTTCATAAATTTACCAATAAAATGATCAATAAACAATTTGAGCATATTAAAAAAATCAAAATCTATTCAAATATAAATAAAAAACTATAATTTATTCTACAGTTGAGGAAAAGATTTATAGACAATTTGACATGTGCGTAATGAATAATGTCGTTTAAAGAACACAAGACGTTATATGATTACAAGGAAGATTGAGATAGGCTCTCCTGGAGGTTCAAAAAATAAATGCCAAATCAAGTATATTGCAAAAAAATCCGTGCAATTTCACTCGCCCCAGTCTCAATTTAAATTTGCAGACCAAACAAAAAGTACGACATTCGAGAGTGTCGGACAAATTTATATGGATTTTATTTGAATGGATTGATTCATAAGAATTCGTTTTTCCAACGGATAATTCACAGCCATGGTACAAAGAGAACAAAACACTCATATTTAAGTGTTTTCTTTTCTTTTAAGTCTCTTTTACAGACTTCATCCCCAAAATGTCATGCCTAGCGTCCACAAGCCCCCTGCCGCACACCCACTCGGCTACTTGCAGGAAATCGCTTACTCCTAAATGAAAATTACTTCTTTTTCCTAATTCCATACCATAATTCTCGTACTTAAAAAAAAGAAATGTTCACATCAAAAGCGCGCACCCCGTTGCATCCCCTGCATAAAAATCTCCGCTACGCAAGCAAACATCTCCCTCCGGGGAACCTCGAGGTGGACGCGCAACCCCTTGACCGACACTCGTAAGCCGAGCGAGTTTACCCTGGATGGTTTATCCGGTCACCAAGGAAAAGGGCACGCACACAAATTTTGTCGGGAACGCGTATTACGGTCCATTAGTGCGTGGCACGGGATAAATGGATCGTGGAAAGGGGAGTCGAAATGGGAAAGTGTTCCCGAAAAAGCGAGAGAAGGGGAAGGGGTTCTCACAGAGGGGGTGGAAAGGGTCCCAAAAGGGGTAGGGCAGAAGAGGGTGCAGTGGGTGAGAGGACCGAGGGTGGAAGGAGGTGGGGGGAGGCTGAAACAGGAGGATTGGGAAGAAGACCGCATTGCATGCGCCGTGGGAGGGAAAGGGGGCAGGAGGGTGGGAGAGGTGTCCGGAGAGTCTTTAGGGACGAATTTGAGTGTTTAGGGAGAGAAGGTTTAGGTAAAGGGACGGGGAAGGAAACAGAAGGTGTGGGACTTCCCCTGAGTGATCTGGTCTGAGGAAAGGACTACTTGCGGGTGGACAGGCGTGGTTAGGGCGGGAAAGGAAATGATATTTAGAAAAAAAACAGCGATACGATATTTTCCAGTAATTGTGAGCCTATGAAATTTCCCAAAGGGTGCAACTCTGTAAAATAAATCGGTCACGCTATATGCCAACCTATCAGAGTTCAAAATAAACTTCAAATTTTGCACCACTAATAACGTAACAGCAGAATATGCTAATAGGTCATTTTTTTCCTCATTCAACACTCCAATATGAAATTCAAGTATATTACAGCTCCAATGATGAAACAAATGGATTCCATGAGCACAGAAGCCTAGTTTTACGAGGTGATGTCCTTCCTTTGTCCCCGATACCACCTCGGGTTGAGGAAAATGCTCATTTACACCAAAGCTAAAGATGAAATTCAGCTATTTTGAAAGAACTCGAGAAATTTTAGGGTAAATTCAAGGGTGGTCTGAAAAGTTTCAGACCTAACAAAGACACATGACATTTTTTCTGAAATTTTCTGATTCGGAAACTTTTCAGACCACCCACGTACTTTCTTCCATTATTTTAAACTTTGACAATATAACTGCTTTCGGAAGCGCGGTGGTGCAACGGGTAGAACGATGTAACTCTGCTCAATGGGCTCGAGTTCGATTCTGGGTGATGCCGCTGGACATCCACAGTTGCATCCAGACATGCCCATGCTGTGTGATTTCTCGAATACCAAATCTTCATTGAAAAGCTCAGGCGGTATAGGGAATTGAACTGGCCTCCCTTATTTCCCTGTTCATGAGTGAATATCACATGCCGTAGGGCTAAGTAAAAGGTGTGGTTTACCATCACCTATCACATCAACCATCCGATTTATCATTTGCTGTCAATGCTAACAACCCGACCTTTGTATCACGTCGAAAAAATATAAGCCCGGGACCTGCTAACCTGTATTTCGACCAATATAATTGTCCATGTACATCAGTATCGGGGATGGCAGAGTGTTGGAAGGTTACAGTTTAGAATTAATTATTAAAAAACCTTCAATTTATAGTTTTCATGTTTTCAGAGTCGTTTTAATTATTTTCTCGGTTAAGACGGCATTGGTTATGGCATTCAGCCTCCTTGAGGCTGTAAAAGTACGCATTTTTACTGGCAGGATTTTTCTTTTCACATTAATCTATTTAGTGAGTAGTTTAAAAATAAGTATAAAATATGAAACAATAATGCCTTCTATATGAACTACTGCAATCCATTTGCAAAGGTATTGGTTGTTTGCCTCGACATAGATTTGGATACCCTATCGATGATAAGAACCTTCTTACTGCATTTAAGTATTCTTGCTGTAAGGCGTGGTAAAGGATGGAATCGAGAAAAAGTTCTCTCAGGAATTTTTGAAAAGTTAATGCAATAAGTTCCGGGATGATTTTATGTCAATCGAAATACTACGGAACATATGATAAGTTTATTTTGCCATTTTTTTCTTAAATGAGCTGTTTTCTTCTTGTTGTAAATGAAGCCTTAAGACATTCATAGAATCGAAGTCGTTTTAATAAGGGCAAAATTGCCATCAAAACATTGAATGAAATAATCTTGAAGTAGACCTAATCCAGTGCCCTAGTTAATAGCCTGTTTGGCTTGGGAAAGGATGTTCTCTTCCATGAAAGAGAAATGTTAGTTAACTTTTTTCACACGCAAAATGTTTGCAAAGTTAATAAAAGCTTGAATTATAAAAAACACAGTAATCAACCCGAAGGTCGGTTTAGTAGGTGATGGTAGAGCTCACCCGTGTACCAAGCCCGACGGCGTGTGAATATACACACATCAGGGTAGGGGGGCCAGTTCCTTTCCCTGTGCCGGTTATGGTTTCCCAGGAAGATCTGGTACCCGAAAAATCAACTAGCTTGGGTGAAGCTGCAGGTGCCCAAAGTGCCTTGCCCGGGAATCGAACCCGGGACCCTCCGGTCAGTAGTCCAATGCTCTACCCACTAGACCACCGCGACCCGCATGCTTGAATTATATATAACATAAAATTCCAAATATTTCTCATTTCTTTACTTGTTAGGTCTGTACAAAAATCATTATAATTTATACTGATCTCAGATCATCTTCTACTCATGCAATAGATTTTGAATCTTCTTGCTTGCTTTTATTTCGTATACAGAGCTCTTGCAAGAATGAATCCATTTAATTGAGTATGTATTAGTAATTTAGGAGTGATTACGGTTTTCTTTACACCATATGCTTTCTTATATTGACTAGAAATAATTATCATTTACAACCTGCGCGCAGGAAAATTCCTTTAGAGCGATTAAAATATAGTTTTAGTCTTTACCTTAGACGAATTCAAATAACTGCGGATGATTCCGCAATAGTAACTATTAACGGAGTCATTCGCTATTATGCATCAAAATACAGAAGCTTCAAAGTGTAAAAATCATTTGCCTGGACTGGGATCCCGGAATGAGTTTTACATTTTGAAATATCTGTATCATGTTTTTAGTCCATGATTCGTGCATGGGTTTTCCCCAGAAATTATCGGAAGCATTTTAAAGTATCTTAAATAAATGTTATGCTCGGGGAAATTTTAATTTACGGAACTCAATATTTGTTATGATAACTTACTTGATTGGAATTAATTAATGTAAACAAATGAAATAACACGCATGATATCTAATTGTCGGTCCAATAAAAAATATTAAAGTGTAAGCAGTGTTAAAATTCGAGTGTAAAAGAATCTACAGATCATCTTATACCATGAACTGAGTGACAATTAGTACAATAGAAAGGAATGACTTGCTTAAAAGAGCAAATTCCGCCGAATTCGGTAAATACAAAGAACCAAGTGAAAAGCATAGTAATATATTTAGCAATAGAGGATGACGTACATAAGTTTATTAACAAAATAGGTTTGAAACCAATGGGCAATGATGGCATTAGAATAATGGACCTAAAAAGGTGCCCTTATATAATACCAGTATTAAAGAATATTGTAAATCAGTCAATATGCAATTCAACAATCCCTAATGGTTTTATAAAAAGCTGTCATTAGACCTATTTACAAAGGAGGATCTCATAAGACTTGAATAATTATCGCTCAATATCATACTACCTACCATTTCAAAAATCATGAAAAGGTTTATGGCAGACAAATTGCTGAATTTTCTGGGTATGAAATAATATCAAATTTTAAATTTGGTTTCCAAAGAAATAAAGAAGCCATTAAACTAGCTGTGAACAGTATAAGAGATAGGAATGGATGGAAGGCTTAACACATTACTAGCATTTATAGATATTAGAAAAGGTTTTGACAAACTATATCACAATGTTTCATTACAAATATAGCCATCTTTGGTTTTCTAATTATTTAAAAGATAGAAAATTAGTCACTAGAATAAATAATGTAATGGAATGAAGATCATTGGATAGAATCAGTTTGGCCACAATTATATATATTCTCTATCCTTTACTATTTATAAAATAAATAAATAAATAAATATATATATATATATTTATAATGCATACAATAAATGGCATATTCAAGTGATTTCATTTCTGCGAGTTGATATTGTATGCTGATGATGCAGTACCCATATCGAAGCATAGGCAACTAAAAGCAGCTATTCAGGGCATGAAAATTGACTTAAATAAAATTAGTAAATGAGTATATGATAATAATCTCGTTATCGATGAGAAAAAATCCAAAGTTATGTTTGTGAAACACAAAACCTCTGATATCATAGAATATTCAATTACAGATTCATTCCAATTACTGCTTACATTACCCCGCCGATAACTGTAGTTGCCCAGGATGGAACTATTAAATAAATATAATTACTTGGGGGTAACCATTGATCAAAATATTAACTTTGTTGAACACATTTAAAAAATAAATAACTAATTAAATTACATCCTTTGTCAAGTTCGACATTACCAGTTTTGTAAATATGAATATCAAATAGTGTATTTTGCACTGATTGAGAGTATTTTAAGATATGGTATAACCGTCTGGGGATTCACTGGTTCTATAATAATTAATATACTATCTATAATAGCAAAAAATCCTAGAGAAAATTTCTGAAGCTAGATCAAAAAATACAAATATTCTTGATGGAAAAAATAACTTGCAAAAATAAGGAATTCTGCTTGTATACAGGCTATATAGATATTCCATCATAAAAGGAAACTATTTTTATGACAAACATAATACCTGATTTAAATAAAAAGGAATTACCATTAAGAGACAGTTTTAAGTATGTAATCAAAAAATTTTTAACAAATCAAGATAGAAGAAAATTGGAGGTTACTGTACCTCGAATTTTTAATGAAATACCTAAATATTTAAGAATATAACAGTCAGTAAATGCTGTGAAAGGGAGAATATGACTGGCCATTATACAGAATAGACTAGGGCTTGGATTAAAACGTAACACAATATATGTAGCTTCATAATTGCAACACTTTAAGCTAACATTGTTGTACATATGGCACCTGCTATCAAACCAGAAATGACTGGCTTAGCAGGACCAGAATGAGTATTACATCTTTAAGTTTTTAATTTGTACTACTATTGTATATCATGAATACCATATCACTATGGTGTATGATAAAGATTATCTATTATTGTAGGTTGTATTGGCAGTCTTAATTCTTTGTATATCATATATGATGAAGATTACTACAATTGTAATAAGATAATACATATTTAAGTTTAAGTATGCAAGTAAAAAAAATATTTCCAAATCATATCGTTTATTTCACTCTTAAATCCTATTAAATGTTGGAAACTGAATATACCAACACTCGCAGATTATGCCTTCAGGATGGTTAAGAGAAGCTCTCCTACCAAATACACAATTTGAACTAATTTTACTCTGCACTGTAGTCTATTATGACAATTAATACATTTAATCAACCAGCATTTTAGCTTGTAATGAAAATATTGGTTCTTTTTGTTTCCCTTTAACACCTAGAGCACTTCTAAAATAATACGTTTCTTATTAAATTTATGATTGAATACCAAAGCCCAAGTACCACTTTACCACACGAGCGATAAAGAAATGGTAAGGACTTTAGGTACCACTAAGGCATTTAGGTACCTAATACGAGGAAAACTAAAAATAATTTTCAATTTAAATACATAAATTAAAGTTCAATAAAAATAATCATGCTATCTACTATGTCTGAAGTAAATTCCATTAGTTCTTCACGAATAGTACAGCTGTGTATACCGGCGAGATTTGATAATAAATAAACTATCAAGAAGATACACGCATATATTTGCAATGAAGTCAACTTGATAACTTCGATAAGACGCGAAGGACGCTCACAAAAAAATCGTACCAAAAATATTAAGTTGGTAAATATAAATCGATGGCTAAATCCTTCACGGGCGAGCTATTAGTACATTTTGCGGTAGTCGTCTGAACGAACGGGAATTTAAAAAAATTGATGATCGCGAGCACGGACGAGATGAAAAAATCAATAAATTAGTGCTTTGACGAACGCGAGATAATCAGGAATCGGAGAAGGTGATTTCACGTACAGGGCAAGGGTTGAGGGAGTGAGGAGAAAGAAGGGGGTGAAGAAAGAATCGTGCGGGAGATGGGAGGGAGAATCGTGGTGGGGAGGGGTGACACGAACGCGGCGCGGATGAGAAAGAAGGGGTGTGCAAGAGGGAGTATGTAGGCCATGGAATTCGGTTTGGTGATTTAGTGAAGCTTTTAGCCCACTTCGCGACATCTTTGATCTAATCGCGATGGTATTTCAGCGGCGGCAGCGGAGGAGGAGCCTAAAAAAACGGCGGAGGGAGCTCAAAAAATGGCAGCGAGTAAGAGCAGGGCGAAGGGAACCGTGCCCACTTTCCGCAATACGAGCACCGTCGTCAGATTGGAGATTCTCCACTCTCTCCAATCTTTAAAGGTTGTGCATTCTATTCATTAAATGTAACCAAGGAATAGAGATTATAGGAAGTGGTACTTTCTAAAAATAGTCCGTTACATGATTCTGACGTTCTGACAAGACTAGAAAATCATTCCTGCAAGTAAATTCCTGTTATCATTCATGTTATCAATCATTCCTGCGAGTACATTTACATTTTATCCACAATAAGTATTTTGAAATATCTGAAAAGCTTAAAATATTTCAACTGACAATGAATCATCCAATGATAACGCAATTATAAAAACAGTGAAATGTCATTTCTATTTTTACTTAATGGGCTTTGATATAAAGTATTGCACAGCAAGTTCAATTCTACCTCAGTTCAATTTATGTATTGATTTGAATTGTATTTTTTCATAAATAATTCAGAATCTATTTAACAGAGCGTTTTCCATAATGCTGGGTTTCCTAAATCACGCTTCATTATAATCTTCGGCTTAGTAGTAAACATTGGCACACTTTTGCCTCCCAATACTTGTCATTCCGATCTCCATTTCCAGCGTAATTTATAGTCGGAGCTTACCTGTATTGGTATAACTAAAGAACTGAAATTCTAGATTATCTTCTCTGGTTGAATCAATTCTCAAATAATGCATTACATTATACTGTAATTAACGGTAAACTAACAGTTAAGGTAGGTTTGGGATGGACGCAGCATTTACAAAGGTACAACAATATATTTACTTGCCTCTCCTAGTTAAACACAACGTGATAACCGACACTACAGTAATCCCCTCTCCAATACCGCACACTTTCTTCCTCCCTTCATTCCGTCGAATATACCTCTCCTATTTCTACACCTTTTTACGTTTTTCTCTCTATCGCATTCTTCAATATTCCATTGCCAATCTAAATTATCTGTATTAATTTTTCCTGCCTCCTTTGGACCTCTCCCAACACCCCACCCCTCTCCTACCCCACCATGTCAAGAGCTTCCTCGTTTGTTTTGCTTTCTGTCCATGCCATCTTTTCCATCCTTCTCCACACCCACATTTCAAAAACGTCTTGTCTACGTTTTTCACCTTTCTTCAATGACCATGTTTCCACGCCGTGTGAGACCAAGTTCCATGTGAAAGTTTTATTTTCTTTTTTTTCAACTATGCTTATCCCATATCTATCTCACCGACTTATCCATGCGATCAGCAACGCTTGCAATCCCTTGGCTGACTGGTTAGCTAAAGCTTGATAAATCGCAAGTCCGATTGATTTAATGAGTTTTCCGCCGACATTCATTACTATATCTAGTTATTCCCATGTCTCTTTAATAATTCTATAAAGTCGACGCAATTCACTCTATCAAAGCCCTTTTCGAAATCTGCAAAATAGACAAATACATCCATGTTATATACTATGTTCACCTCAATAAGTAGCCTCATTACTGCTATGGCATTAGTTTTACCCCTATCTTTTCTGGACCCAAACTGGTCATCCCCTAAGAAATCATTTCTCCTACTCTCTATCCTCTTGTTGATCCTGAGAACCACTTTAACTGCGGGCAAAATCAAATGTATTGTTTTTATAGTCCTCACATCTGGCATCAACAGGACCCTCGTTCAGCCACCTCAACATGGCCTCTTTGACATAATTTAGTGGTCCAAAATAGTACTCAAAGAGGTTATATTGGGGCGTACTCAAAGACCCATAGTCATATCTCGTCACCAGTACCCACGTATTCTGAAAAATGGGGTCACTTTCACCGAGGTCAAAGAGGTAGGTCCAAGGCAAGATTGTCACACAAGCAGTCTTCTGACAGCACCTTCGGGATCATCTTGGTATGCCTTTCTCATGGCTAAATCTTCTGTAAGAGTGAACTACACTGTGATTTTCTGAATATTGTTCTCTTCTGCTAACATCCTGACACTTAAGGGTCAATCAAAATTGAGCATGTGTCTCACTTTTACATATTTTCACTGTTCACATTTCACACTGTTGTTGATGGACTTCCAGGGTATTCCTCATAGTCAACCTCCTCGTTTCCCTCCCAGAACATCCTGTGCAAATAGAAAACCATCACTTGGCACATTTATCCATCTCCAAAAGCATCCTTAACCATGATCATGGCCCCCGAACCCGATTTCCCGAGTTTAACACAAAATGTTATCGCATTTCATCGGCCCATGGAAAGTGGCACCGTGAATTTGTGACGCAATCTTCGAACAGGGGTTCAGTCTAGCACTGATCAGCACACTGTTACGGCCCACAGAGAACTGACGCGGGTCGCGTTGCTTTTCCAAGACCTTCTCCACCTATCCCGCTGCAAAATTCCACACTCCAGCCGTCCACGTTTGTGGAAAAAATCACTGTGAAGTTACTGGAATGATTGTTATCTAAGAGGTGTTTGGCGAATTGTGATCTGTTATTTTTTACGGATTCTCTAAACTAATTGGGAAGTTTACACTGGAAAGAGCACCAAATCAATGTCGCTCTTCAATTATTATTTTTTTACTGTCATATGGATTAACTCCAGGATATCCTACTGCCTCAAACCGTACTAATTTCAGAAAAATATCTTATTATTATACGCTGATACGGCAGGAAGGCAATTGAGATTCAACGAGGAGATGAGTCAATTTTGGGAGGGTATGAAATGCTAAGCAGAATAGGAAGGTGATGAGTAAGAGACACTGGGACATCAGTCAGGTCACTGGGTAGAATTAGCTGGCTGCAACATGATTCCTCAGACAAAAGGCCCGATGGTACGCACATGATGCAAAACGGAGAGGGCTTACGGGGTGTGTGAATGGATGGAACAGGAGATTGGGAGCAGGAGAGACTTTACGAGAAGTATAGGTCATAGGGTGCGACCTACTTCCTAGAGTAAAAGGATACAGAGCTTCAGCATCAACTGTCACTCTAAAGACTAAATGATCCAGAAACAGACACCAAGAGTTTGAAGAAGAGGGATCAAAGTAGAAATGACGCCATCCTCTAATTGGGATATTTACGGCTTCGCCTAAAATTATTTCAAAGTAAAATGTCCTGCAAAACATTCACATATAGCGAGGTCAGAAGTAAAAACCTTGTGAGGAATATTAGTTGGGAATTTATGAAAAAATATCGCTGAAGTCACTGAGTGACAACCAATGAGTCATATGCTACTTATGGAGAATATTTTTCCCGGCATTATAACAGAAATTGGTAGCGTCACGACTTCAATAGGTAGACAAATAAGTCCTCAAATTGAAATAAAATACTTTACTTTGTAATTCCACACACTCCACAAAGTGTGTGGAATTACAAAGTAAAGTATTTCATTTCAATATGTTATGCAAATCCATAAAGATACGCCCGAGACAAAAAATTTCTTAAGTCCTCAAATATTTGATCCTGACAGGTCAGTATAAATAATTCTTCCACTGCATTTGTAGATTGCTAATTCAAAATCTTTAGCAAATACTAATCGACAAGTGCTATACCACAGTCCTCATCAGTTCCTATGCCTTTAGTCAATTTTTTTATAAAGTTTTCTCGGGTCTTCCACCGTTCGTTTCGTTGTTCGACTCGTTAATCGTCCTCACGGTAGATGAGTGCCACTCTGCCTGCATTTGGCCGACTTATACACATGAACCTACGAATCAGGTGACTCGTGATTGGTCCGTGATGGAGGAACTTCTTGTTGGTCTCCATGGCGTTGTATTGTGTCCCTTACTTTTCTAACTTTGTGTTCCTTCTTTTTCTAACGTCGACCAACGTTCACCCTGTGGGAGACCCGAGAAAACTCCATCAAGCAAAGATACGCCGGGAAAGCACCAGATCTTACATTAGCTAATTTATCCAACATATCCAGTGAGTCTACAGTATAACTACCACTTTGATCACCTCTTTCTATTTTCTAAGAAGTGACGGCCTACGGTAGTCGAAATGTCTATTTTGAGTTATTTTTTAGCCTTTAATATCCACAATGACGAGAAAAATAAGATAAACTTTACTACAGCGGAATTATTTTATGGTAAACCTTTTCTGACTCAGTATTTTAGAAACATCTATTTAAGTTTCTAAACTCCTTTATCTAATAAATTGAAGTGATTTGTCAACACCTCGGCATGAGTTTGCTAAGAAACATAAAACGATTCATTTGACACATTAAGGCGGGAAATCGTTGCATAATTAAAAGGCTAACTGATCATTTAAACTTTTAAGGTCACTAAAATGAGTCATTTTTAACAAGCACTGGAAACTGATATAGAATCGACTTTTGCAATACATTTGATCTCTAATACTTCAGCTGAGATTAAACTTAGCAATCGATTTAAAAAAATTTATCGTGCTGAGAAAATAGGTTTTGGCTGAGAAAGTCATGCATGACTATAAATGAATTAAGAACACTGCTATGTTTGGAAACCGCTGCTCTGAGCATCCTTAAAATTTGTAATACCACTACGAAAGAAAGGAGAAAAAATGACGACTAATACAGAGATGGAAGCACGTCAAACGATAAAAGTCGAATTCATTTCGTTGTAGGGTTTCAGAAGGAGCTTTAAATAGTTTCATGAATTCCATGCTTTCTATAGAAATAAACGAATTATCAGTATTTCGCCAGAAGTGATGGAGCTGCATGTCAAAATTAAATGGAAAAAATGGATTGCTTAACGCCCCCAACGTGTTTCAAAGCCTAGATGACGTCACAGCATCAATCAAGTTAGTTTATCTATCAAGGTTACGTAAACTCGCTTGAAATATGTTATGTTCAAAAGGATGAAGAGTCAGCATGTATCGAGATTTAGCCTTTAACTTAATTAAAGGAATTGTAAAATTAATATCTAATTCAACGTTAACAAACCATGGAAGGTAAAACTCAATTCTAATGCATAAATATTTTAGGTTAATCAACAAAACATGAAGTATTATAATAAATTGAGGATATTTAAAATCTTCAGTTTCACCCTAGAGTCTGTAACCGTGTAACATTTTCAAGTTTAATGATCTATTTTTCCAATTTCATGAATATTAATTATTACAGTTTAACTTGCTTCAAAGTATGACCATTGAACCAAAATTTTCATACAATTATGGAAGATGATGACGAAAGAAAGTATTCGAAAGTAGACTCATTTATCCATGAGTATATTTAGTTTATTTTTACCGCAGGGATTAATGACTGAATATTAAATCACCACAATTAATGCTTTCATTCCGGAATATGTTTTTGCGCTCGCTTCAGAGGAAAGCGTCGTGTTTGAGCCGTAATCAAATCAAGGAGGAGAGAAAAAAATGTATGGAAAAGATATGCGCTCCTCTGTCAGAACGAATTAAAACGTACGCGGTCGTGGTGACTCCCGCGTCATTCCGCTCCCGTGCCATAAGCTGGAACTAAGTGGGCGAAACGCGATAATAAACAAATAGGCAAACAAACAGAAGCGAACAATCGCGCAAATATACAAAACAAATAAGTGGACGCTGTTTGCCCTCGCGGACGAGGAACACCGTATAAATTAAATTTGCTCAAAAATGTTTCGCGTTTATTTGTTTGCATTCATCCGCAGACATATTTCCCTGGCGTCGTCATATTTTCCATTTTAAAAGCCCAGTGGACAGATGGCGCATCGAATAAATATAATGGCACTCGCTTTGTCATTTAACAGTTTGAAAACTACTCCATCGACGGAATGTATTTGGACCGCTTTCGAGCGGGAGGCCGTAACGCCAGTATGGTAATTCAAATTCTTCAACGAACTTATTGCCTCTGACAGCAAATGAATTCTTGTATTCGAAACGCAGAATTTGGAATCGTTTTTTCACACGTTTTCCCTGACCTTAATTCACATGCTGCAAAAT
The DNA here is from genome assembly GCA_037158775.1 of Hetaerina titia. NCBI lineage: Eukaryota > Metazoa > Arthropoda > Insecta > Odonata > Calopterygidae > Hetaerina > Hetaerina titia. The sequence goes on from CM073768.1 coordinate 122,186,135, forward strand.
TTTAACCCCCATTTATTCATAAAACTCGACCCGTTTCTGATTTTCTTTGATGCTTACATTTCAGATAACACTTCAAGTAATCAAGCATAGAACATTTCGAAATAACTAATTTAAATCAATCACATTAACCATTATTTCTTATTAAATACTTTTTTTCTGGGAAAAACAGTACAAGTACGCTTAGAAAAGTATCGCACTTACGACATAATCTATCCCTAATACCATGGTAACAATGTAATCAGCCAATATTTTATAAAAAAATATCTTGTAGCATTCACCATCCCAATTCAGAATGTTTCATCACAAATAGGCAAGCACCTATGGGGAAAATGTTATTTCCAGAATAATGTTACTATTTAAATTTAGCCTCGAGATTTTGAGACATAGGTCAATGAAATTTCTCAAGAAATAATGTTCTCCGAGGCATTTAAGACAATCACTTAATATCATGAAACATTTGCAGCCAAATAAATGTATTGGACAAGTTACACATAGGACAGAAGAAAAGTTCTTCGGAAACAACGTTCAAATCCAACCGCGAAAGTTCAGCGCAAGTAATAAGATCATTACTCTCACTCACTAACTCCAAATGCAACATATGACACGATCTAAAAGTGAAAGAAAACAATAGAAAAAAGCGATGACCAAACTATTGTTCTGATCCGAAATATTAATTAAGGATATCCCTACGTTCATCTCTATCAAGCACCAATGGGGAAGACTATATGCAACGAAAGGAAGTATGGTGTGGGATATTCAACTGCTTCCGACCCTAATCAAAGGGGTGCAGCTCTCAAAAGACCTCGGGCGAAAGTTTTGATCTCACTTGATCTCCGTGCGGAGTAAATAAAATGGGGGGATGGAAATGGCAGGTTTAGGCACTCATTGGGAGGATTGGGTGTGGGGACGGGGTGCAGTTCACGCGATGGCCGCGGGGGATGAAACGGGGAGGTTGCGAGGGGATGGTGCGATGGAGGGGAGCGGGACCCGGGCCATCGTTTTGCCCCCCCAGGGACGGAGAGGAAATCCACCGATCGGATATCTTCTCTTCCTCCCTGCCTCCCTCTCTCCATCCGCCGCCGCCTGGAGCCCCACGCAAGCCCATCCCTTCGGACGCATCACCCCGTCACGTCTCCTCGGGCCCTTTGGCCCACGCACTCGCTCTCCCCAACGAAATCATTAGGTCCATCATGATTCTCCGGGGTGTTCGCTCACCGCAGCGTAGAGAGACCTCCCGCGTACGAGTGAGGCGGATGAGGGGGGTGAGGGAACTCGCCCCGAGGGTGCAAACGCGCAGCAGGGTGGTGCACGCCCAGCGTGCGAGGAGGGCTGGAAAAGGGTGGCGGTTTGGAGCGGTCGTGCATGCGTGCTGGAGATTGAAAACAAAGTAGCGGCGGCAGCGGAATCGGAAGCCACGCCTCCACCGTTCGGTAAAGGATTGCAGGGAAAGTGGGGAGGGGTTGCCCACGGGGGTGAGGAAAAAAATGAGCCTAAGGGAGGAGGCCTGCTGATTGAGTCAGGATGTGGGGTTTGGAAGGACGGCAAAGGAATAATCTGGGCACGTGTCAGGGCGACGAAACAAGAGAGGGAGCGGATGGATATAGTGTTAAGAGGTGTCGGGACGCGAAATCATTATTATGGTCGGTCTAATTAATCATACAGAGGGACGAAATCGTCATCTAAAGGGTTTATTTTACCTATATTACTTCTCACATATTTTTGAACCTTTATGACATCTTTCATTCACCGATTACAAATTAATCATATATATATATCATTACGAAATATAGATTCAGCTAGACTTTCCCATGAAATTTAAAGTTAGAACGAATCGACTGCTCAGTGGGCTGAATTTTCACATATTTTATAACGATAGAACCACATATATAACTATTCTTGATTGGAATTTGCATTATTTCTCGTACAAATTTGAGATGGTGTTTTAGTAAACCCACACAATCTGCGATAATTCACCCGAAGAGGGAAGAATCTCAAGGAATCTTTTTATTTTGATTATTTGAGGCTAATAGCGTCATATTTACTCATAAAATTAAAATATAAGACCTCTCGCCTATTAACTCTAATAGAACGAAGTCGAATGATGCGAATAAAAACCGAAAGGGAAGTTGGGTATGCAATGATTTCAAGAGGCAATAAAAATTAGATGGGATGGAAATCAAAAAAATCATAGTAACTGATGAATACACTACTATAATACATTCAGAAGATTGTAAAGCACTTACTAAGAAAATTGAAGGAATCCTGAAATCCTTGAAAGCGTTCAATAAACCACTTGAAGTATTTGAATGAAAATCAATAGGAAAAAAACAGTATGCGGAAGAGAGAAGTCGAAAATACACAAAACGCTACATGAGATATTAGGAAAAGAAAAAACTTTTAATCAGGGCGTGGGATGGTGGATGTTTTACTAAAGCTATAGCAATAAAGGTCATACCAAGTAGGAGTTCATGATGAAGAGGCCACTACTATGCTAAACGAAGAGAAGGTAACAAAACAGGGAACGAACATTCTTCAGTTATATTGATTTCAATAGATAAGAGATTTGATCAAATGGAACAACGTATCAAGGAACTATAGTAAATCTAGTGTGAATTTCTAATTTTAAATGGACAGATAGAATGAAAAGCGAAAGTAAATGGAGAAAGAAGACAATAAGAGGACTAGAACATTTGGACCAGTCTACAGAAAAGAAATCACATAGTAACCTGGCGCTCACTTTAAGTACAATTTTCTTTTTAAAGAACATAAATCTGTATATTACCTCTATCTAGGAGTACTTTACGCACCTATGCCATTCAAAGAAACGGTTGAAAAAGATTTGCTTTTGGGACGTTAGACAACAAGTAATGGATACGAGAAGAATGCAGACAGATAATCTAAGGTGTGAGGAACCAAAAACTGAACGAAGTGAGATATTTTTTATATGAGAATTGACAGTTACACAGGTGATTTATTCATGTAGAATATTTGTTGGAATAGTTTACACTAATTTGGAAAATAAGCGAAATCAGAGGCTGTGTTCAACTATTTTATTTACATTCAGTTGTGTATTAACTACGCAAAAATAGAAATCCTGAGTTTGGAAATTAATTAAGTTCTCATATTGTCCTTTAACATGAAATTCGAGGTGGATCTAATGATGAAACTAAATTATAGAAAAATCATAGAGTAATAGATACTAGACACAGATGAAAATATTGAAATGAGTTGAATTACGACAAACAAAGATAAATTAAATCGCCCAATTTCTAGTATATTTAATTTAATTATTATGACTTTTTTATACTACTTTGGAGGTTAAAACTCTTTCAACATTTGGATAACACCCAATCAGTCATATTTACTATTGTAAATGATGGTGGAAACTATATTTAGAAAGCAGAAGATTTTTATATAATATTGAACTCATTTTCTGAAAATATGGAAACTTCAGAAGTCTTGAATATATTTGCGTCATATATACAGAGAACTCTTATAAAAAATTCTGCCGAAATCATTGCGCAAAGTATTTAAAAATCATTTACAAATATTAAAATTCTTATTTATTACGAAATTATCATGTCTATAATATAATTTAGATCAAATATTTACAATTAAATATTACTTGTAGGTAGATGATCATGAAAATGGATATTTAGAGCGTGTATAAAAACACGCTCGGTTATATTTACATTGAACGAGCGATTTATTTATCGTTTTACGCGGGTGTGGTTAATAATATATCGTTGAAGGGAACTTTCATTTTATGTTGGTAAAACTCGGTCGTTCGATATAACCAGGCTTAGATTGTGGTCAATTGCGTTCCACTAAATTACACAACAGCTACAGAAAACCAAAAAAATCGACTCGGTCATAAGGTCACGAGACGTAAATTTGACAATTACCTAATGAAGGAAAAATGTCCAATAAATGTTGGAACTATTCCCACTTACACGGCCAGACTCTTCACATTGATTCTTCAAACGACAACGCTCCGGCCAGAGGGCAAACGGTCTCAATCACAATCCTGGATCAACTTCAAAGCAGAGAAAGGGAGGGAGCTTCCGCTTCGCTAATAAGGGTGAGTTCATACTGTCGCTTCGAATACGCCAGGTGCTCATCCCCCATTTGCTCCCCTCTGACTCGTATAACTTGCAACCCATCATCATCGTCTTCCTCTGGTGGGTTGCGTATGCGGCATGGGTGGGTCTCGAGGGTGGGGGAAAAAGGGGTCGTAAGCCTTGCCCTCAAAACCATGAATCCGTTTCCCCCCGTCCTATGCATCACAACAGAGGAAAAAAAGCAGCCTTGAAAGGGGGATGAGAATATTATGGAAGAGTAGTAGCAAGAGGCGTCCGTATATATACATGCATCATTAGCCATAGTATATTCCGGTCCCTTGTGACCCATCCGCCACGGAAGATAGTCGCCACCACCACATCTCCCTCATTCCACCAGCTCCTGTCCCTATCCTTCCTCTCTCTTTCCACAAAAAGACTTTAATCTTTATGTTCGAAAGGAAATGAGCTCAAAATTTCGATTTTTTTTTGCACGCCCTCGTTCGTCCATACTATTTTCTGCTGGAGATTTCAACGGCGGTTAAGGGGCAAGATATTTCTCGGCGGATTTCTGAATGATCAACTCATTTCGTGAATCAATGAAACTTTCAAGGACTAGTCAGTCCAGCAAATTAAATTAATACCAAATTTCGTCTCGCAAGTCGGACAAGCATATTTTATGAACACATATTTTGACTAGAAAAGCAGATAGTTTAATGGCCATAAAATGGCTACGTTGTCGAAATTTGGCGTAAAATATCAAAAGTGAAAAACTTAGTTTTTCTTACTTTTCTTCCTTACTTACTCTAGATCGCGATTCCAATTATTTTACAGAGAGGAAAGTATATATAGTAAAAGTATTCAATAAGTGAAATACTAGAATAATATTAGTATATCCGTTATGATTTAAAAAACCGAGTCCGTTGCAGCCTTTAAAGTAAATGAAAGATGATGATGAGTAACCTCTTTTAAAATATATATAGGATTGAAATTTTGGGAATTTAAGCAAAGGCGATGGATTTTGAAATACGTAAGTCGTAAATTAAAATACATACTTTTTTTACAACTGATTATTAGTGTGTTCACATTTTAGATTTTAAAATAATTTAACAATAAATAAAATATAATCTAAAAAAGGAGGCTTTTGCAGTATCTTTTATCTATAATAGTAATTTTTGGGAATACCTTGGGAAATATTCGACGTTCTTATTGGGAGCGTCACTGACGCTCTCAGTGAGACGGGCGAGACGTCGAATGCTTTCCAATAGTTGAAGTCAATCTCGAATATATGTAATATTATATAATTTACAATAAGTCAAAAGCGTGATAAATAGTGGAAATAACTTCTTATTTAAAATTTATTAACATCCATAAGACTGCTAAAACATCCTGAAATGATGAAAATATTTTCTCAAAATAGGTTTGTCAAACTAAATGTACATAGATTTGCACTCAACGTAAAATGACTTGGTTTATCAGATTTAAATTTTTAAAATATTATTAACTTAGGGATTTATTAAATGATCAAATGGTAATGTAAATAACATATTTTGTGATATTACCTATTTACATATATACTGTATTTTTCTACAAAGTATATTTTTAAATTGTATTTTATATCCCTATTATACAAAAAACTTTATTAAATTTAATCAATACTCGTTTTATTTAATGAAGTAAAAAGAATTTCATCTGCTTATGTGATAGCAATCAATAAAATTCGACACTTAGGGCCCCAAACCTTAACTTACATAATTATGTTTCTCGTAGGGTGTTTTACATTAATTTTTAAACAGAACGCTGACAGCGCAACTATTTTAAAGCCTATGCAAATTCACTTACGTGAAGATGACGATGAGTTCATGACGAAGGAGAAAAGTTGAATAGCTATAGGGTCTTGTGCTCAATCCATTAACTGTTCGTAATCTCGTTTGCTCGCTCTTCCTTTGTCCACCCTACATTTCTACCCTCACCAATGCGTACACTCAAACTGGCACCCCTTTCTTCTAACGCTTACTCATTCCACACATGATGCCCATGTCAGGCGTCAGGTGGCGAGGCAGACGCCTTCAGCTCAATGCAGGGAGGGATTGAGCGGCCATGACATCATGGCACTATGAATTACAGCAAGAAACAAAGCTTCTGTACGATTGACGTCATCAAGGTAATCTAAAAGGTAAAGAGAGCGACTATAAGTTCACCATGTCGTAACTACATTAGTTTACTATCAGTTTAGCTCAAGGGAAAGATCTTCGTGACAACTGGGCGATTCTTTCTACCTCTCTTTGTTCTCGTTGATTCAGAAAGTATTTTGGCTAGAATAAAATAAATTATAGGACCCAGTGATGCTCACTTTCTGTTTGTAGCATGGTAGGCTAAATATTAATTTTATTGGAAAATATAAGTGCGCAACGCATATCTAATGTTTCTATTAAAAGTTTCGCTGTTTGTCAATAGAGATTTATATTTTAATATTAGTACTAATTCGGAATAAATTTATTTACATTTATGAGCAGTCGATTGCATTGAACAGTAATTAGCTCCCACTTTATGTTTGTTATATTTGGTATACATACATACACGTTTGAAAACAGTGTGTGATAAAAATAAATTCTGGTTAGTTTGAAGTTGAATACCATGGACAAAGAGATTGTGGGAGTTAACGTTTCAATGAAGAAAAGTGCATGGACTCGCAAGACAAGCGGTCACTCTACGCAATAGTATTCTAGATAGAGAGTAAATAGCTCTTGTTTACGAAAGCAGAGGCGACGTAGAAGGAAAGAAGTCGGTGAACCCAAACGAGAGGGCGGGGGAAGAGGTATCGTGACACGCGGCAGATGCTCAACGGGTGGCGTCGCTCTTCGCTTTGGCAGCAATGATGACCAATGCCAGGGAGGATGGGACGGGGGGAGGGAAGGAGAGGGAGGCGGACGAAAAGCCACCTCTTGTTGAGGAGGAGGCAGCTATGCGGTGGCGGAGAAGGAGAAAATGAAAGGACTGTTTGCCGACGATGGCGAAAACAGAAGTCGCGAGATGTTTTATTTTTTTAAGGGTGGGTAAAGGAGGGCGTTGCTGCACTAGTGGGCAAGACGAGAGAGTCGGATACCTTGGATGACCAGCTCCGGGGGTGCGCTTCAAACGTAAAGGGATATGGCATACGGGCTAACCAGTTAGTTATGAGAAAGTTGGAGAAGTATTGATAAACCAAATGCGTAACGTACCTACTATTTATTATTGTCACTACCATAATATTTGGGTCGTAATGGAAACGAGAGAGAGAAGAATTTGAGCTCAACTGATTGATTAACGAAACTTTATGACGTTGGCCTCCTGAATTTTACCTCAAGTAAGTTTGCACAGCCACTTTATGAGATATATCATATAAATATATATATATATATATATATACATATATATACATATATATACATATATATACATATATATATATTATTAGGTAATCTACCGGTTACGCTAGGTTTTTGGATGGACACAACTATCAAATGAACATGTTGTAACTCCAAACAAAACCCAATCCAGCAACCTAATCTACATCAGGTCCCTCTTCATCTCATATATATATTTATTTATTTATGTATTATAAAGGGGTGTGCATTACACATAACTTCATGTTAAAATAACCTTCAAACTGAATAGAAAAACCCAAAAACGTAGTCGCTTACTTCGTCTCTCGACAGTTGAAGTATTGACTCAATTACTCAACTTAGAGAAATTGACTCGATAAAATTTTAGCCATTAAAACAGGACACCGAAGCAGCTGATATTAGATCATGCTCATTACAACCTAGTAGAAGTAAGCTTATGTGTATCGGCCTGAGGATATCGTAATCTATGCAGGTTACACACTGAAAAATTGCTGGTTTTAAATGTGTCGTGGCACCATATTTGATAGCGCGACTTCAGAAAAAATGATGCATATATATCTTCCTTTCTTCTCCAATCCGTCCATGCAATAAGTTTCCCTTTTATATTATTAATCAGCACTATCCTAAGTGGATAGATTTCAGAGTAAACATAGCTGTTTATTTGCAATATACATATTATGTAATTGTAAAGGGGTTCGGAATTTGATGTCTAAATAAGATATTTTTGGGGGTCTGATCTCGATCTGATTTCGATAATCTTGATAAATTTAGATCTTAATCGCTCTGTTTACACTAATCATGTGAGGGTAAAGAGTTGGCATCGATCCCGCGGTTATTTCCGAAAGCATACTTTTCTCGCAAATGCTATGATACCTTGTGTTTCGATCTTCCAAAATCAATTAAATGCATATGCGGCTACACATTTCGTTGAAAGGCTGCGATGTTTACTTTTGAGCTCGTCTAATAGAAAAAATATGTGTACCTAAGGAGAACCCTTTTATGCACCTCTGTTTCTCTCGCTCTTGAGATATAAGACCATTCTCCTCCCCTCGTCTCCCTCCTTACACGACGCTCTATGTTTTTCAACCACCGAGATGAGGGTATTGTTATTCTCATTTTTCCGTCTGGTAGCTCCTTCTAGCGATGATTTGCGACTTCCATTAAGTTGACGCCGTGCCCGTGTTTGTCGGGCGGGCATCGCCAACTGGCTCACATGGCCTCCCTCCGTTTACTTCCTCGGGCCATTCTACCGGCCCACTCATTCTGCCCGCCCACGCCTTTTTTGAGGGAGTTCGTCGACTCTCTTCACGGGCACTTGCCCACCTAAACGGGTGCCCAGAAGCGTCGCCTCTGCCACACACCCGTAAACTAGAGTGTAGATGCTTACATAGCTAAAACCCCTATTGGGAAACCATTAAGAGAATCACTCCAGCTACACGGAGAGAACGATTATATGTATTCGATGATAAACTCGGCGTTGTTTGAACCATTCATTCGGCGTATTTGGATTATAGCCGCAGTTATAGTAATAATGAGACCATTAGCTTGCATAAGCCTTGCAGCTGATTTTCACCTTTCTGAAATTTTATACTGAAATTTCGTCATTCGTTTTTTAGATTTTAATTTTAAAATCATTAATTATATTCTTTATATTCTGTAGATTACAATTTCGGAAATAAATCTCTTTTTGTATTAATTGATTTCATTATTAATTTTGCTTAGTTATAATGACATTAATTCGATGAATAGACTTTTAAGTGTACATTTAATTTTCAGAAAGTTTAGGTTTCTCAATGCTTTCAATTTATTATTATGTTTTTGACTCCTAGTAGTCATTAAGCAGCTCACTTAAAACGGATATTATGAGTTAGTTTCTCTTAAAGATATTATTTTCCATGACAAAGTAGTGGAAACGCTAAAGGAATAGCGATAAATAAGGACAAATTAGTACGTTTTAAAAATGAAAAAAGAGTAACTTTTGAGTAATAACCACGGAGAAATATTGTTATGCATTTATTTTCCGGACATGCATTCTTGATTTCCGAGTGTAGAAAATGCTGTGGTATATGTGAAAGAAGCGGAGTGAGATAAAATAATGAGTAACATCTAAGTTTCACGAGAAGACAAAAGTTAAATAACCCTGGCGATGGCAGTTATGAATATGGAGTAGATTGGACGTCAGCTGTTGATCGGAAAACAATCCAGATCATCCTTCGTCGTCATTAGCAGATACGCATCGATGCCTTAAGTGAGATGGAATCAGTTCCCCAACCTCAAATGGTCATCCATTGGGCTTTCGGAGTGATATGTCGAAATTATATATCGTTAGTAAATGACCAGCTTTCCCTAAAAATGCAAGTTAGAAGGAAGTAATGAAAACGAGTACAACTAGTACAACGAGTACAACTGTACAACTAGTGCAACGTGGTCTAATAGAAAGCAAGCATTTACTTATATTAACGTATGTATCTATCAGCAAACTGGAAATATTTTGAAACTCTCAAAACAGGGCCTGATAGAAGGAACTCGACAGCATCCTGGTTGATTCTTTTCCCTTCAACAACACAAAAAAATGTTCATCACCCAGGAGCGACGTGCAAACTACCACAAATTTCCATGATTTTACAGGTTATTTTGCAACACCCAATCTGTTTTCCTCCTCTATCACTCTGGTTGGTAATTTACTGTTTAGTGATAAGGGAAAATGTTAAAGGAACACTTAGTGGCACAATATTATAAGAAATAATATAGCAATGCATAAATGTAGAGTAACTTAGGACGTGTGAATATACTGACGCCACTAGTGTTCCCTCGAGAACGGCCATACGATTAGTTTTTTCTCTAACTACTTAGACATTCTGAATTATTCCTTCTACGTCATTGTCACGTTCAGTTGCCAATGTGGGATGATAATAAGCTGTAATCATTGTATTAATCGCGTCGAGGTATGAATTGCCAGTGATTCATTTTCAAAATAACATCCGGGAATCTTCTTTTCCTTTTATTGGTACTTCGTGTAACATGCTTCGCGTTATACATATGTATGCACCTAATTTTTTATAAGAAATTAAAACTCTAATCAATGTGTATATTGTTAAAATGTAAAATTTATTGTTTCTATTAATGGAATAATACAATAAACCGGCACCCACTTGCTTTTTAAACAAAGTATTTGAAGTTGCACTGAGTTTGAGAGAACCAACTCTAAAATTAAAATTACCGGATGTTAACGTCGGTGAAACGAATGCATATAACGAAAATTATATTGTGCAACGTCGTTCTGTGGTCGAGGAAAAAACTTGCACAAACACATGAACAGAATGCAACTTTGCCAGCTAGGTAAAATAGTAAGGGAAAACTGTCTAAACTATGCCAAAAGAAGTAGAAGAAGATTATATAAACTATGGATGGATAGCTCGTCTCCAATATCCCGAAAATCTAGTTTAAAAACAGGCCACGAAGTCTTAAGCTATGAAAAGGAAGATATTACGCTACGCTTTCATGAAGATTTTTTAAACATACCATTAACTCATTAATCTATAATAAAAGCGTTATTATGATCTCCTACTTTCCACACTTACTATCCTATCCGCTGCCATAGCCATTACACGGCCCTATCTCGAAAATGTTTCTCTCATCAATGTTCTCTTTCACTTTCAAGCAAGCCAACAAAATTCGTTGAGCCTCATACATTTAAAGAATGTAGGCTTAAAACGATACGAGAAAATCAAGACTAATTCTATGAGGTTTACAGGATCACCTGGTCGTTGCGGTAGGAAGCGTGGTAATCGTTCTTATTATCAATTCCATAAATATCACCCACATATTCTCATGCGCGTTGAACCTCTAATCGGATTTTAATTATGAAAATCAGATTTTTCAGACTATGCTCCCTTCACCAAAGGACCAACAACCTTTTCTGTCGACTCATAAAAATTAAAGTAATAGAATCGAATAAAAGCTATGAGAAGAACGGATAACGACCGAAAGAACCGGAGCGTGAGCAAATCATCTCATCCCCATTCGTTTTCCTTCCCTCTCCACCTCCTCCTTCCCAACCCTCTCCCTCCTTTGGTGAAAATAAAGGATAGAAGGACACGCCACCTTTCCGCACCAAACCCGTGAATAAGGGCGCTCGATATGAACCTACCTACCTCGGCGCCTATGCATATCCCCCGCGGGCGGGTGAGCACGTATGCATATCGACGCGGCATTTTTAGTGGGAGCGGGGTTGACGTGGGTCCACCAGTCGGGCCCACCCGCTATTCCAAAAAATACCAGGTACCGAAGGCCCCCGACACACACAAAAACCGGCCGAAGCTATCCGCTCGCAAAGCATACGCCCACCGAAACGAAAACTCACCGTTCGGTGGAGACCCGTAAAAATGTGCGTGGTGGCCCCGGGAGTGTGGGGGGGAAGAGATTGTATGGGAGTGTTGAGGGGTCCGGGGGAAGGACGAGGGGAGGAGGGAATCGTGGATGAAAAGGGGAATGATGGGAGAGGGAGGGAGAGAGAGAGAGAGAGAAACAGGGGGTAAGGAGGAGGAGAAAAGGGGAGAGGGAAGTTGTTGGCAAGAGAAAAATTATTTTCGGGCCCGCGCCGGGGAGGCAAAAGGGGTCTTCATGGTTGCATTAGCGAGATTAAAACGAAGGACGGGTACTGGTGGAGGGGAGGGCAGGGGAAGGCGAGGGGTGGGCCTGGAGGGGGAGGGAGTGGGTGGCACAGTTTGGGTGGGGAGTTGTTTAGGGGGTGGGTCCAAGGGAGTGGTGGGGAATGGGGTAAATTTAGGGTTTTGGGGATGGAGAGGATGAGTTTCTCTTCGTGAGGGAGGGGGAGGAGGGACACGACGGGTGGGCGAGGGGGAGAAGAAGAGCTGGACTGTAGGTGGGGGTGGGTGAGTCTCACGGAGGGAGAGGGAGGGAAGTTTTGGGAGGGGTTGATGGTGAGGGTGGCAAGCAGGAGACGGCGTGGGGGAGGGTTTTGAGGGAGCGAGCGGGGTGTTCGGGTTTACGGAGTCGGTAGAACAGAAGCGAAGGAAAGGAGAGTTTTGTCGGGGAGGTGAGAGGAAAAGCTCCGGGAGGTAGACGTCGGTGTTGTAAAGGTAGCAACAGAATAGGGGTTGGGAGTGGAAAAAGGATGTGGGAGGGTAGTTAGGCTCAATGGAGGGAGGATGGTAGAAGGGGATGGTTGGGGCGGGTCGAGGGGAGGAGGGCATGGCTTGAAAGCAAAAGGAACGCGAGAGTTCAGGGCAGAGTTGAAGGTGGCATGAAAGAGGGAGGGAAATGGAGAGAGAGATAGAGAGGGAGAGAGATTCCACCGAATGATGAACGGAGTTTTTGTTTCGATTTGACACAATTCTGTAATCACCCTCACGCACGGGAATGGGTGGAGAGGTTAGGGGCAAAAAGAAAGTGAAAGGAAAAATTGAGTTGTGAGCAGCCGAAGCCATACACAGTCAAATGACTACCTGAGGGGAGTTCTTGATCTATGTAGAGCAGTGCCTCTTTACTTGCCATTCAAGCACTCTCAGGGAGCGTTAGGGGCGTTCCACACGGAGGGCGTGAGCGACCCACTACGTTTTGTTGGAAGACAAAACATTGTGAACGAAAACGATAAAAATCATTACGAGACCAAGGTTCTAAGGATTAACTATACCTTTTCAGTCAAAGCTCAACGCTGCTTAGTTTTAACACTTAATATTACAATCCTATGGGTGAAATATTATTTTCATTCATTTTATGTGCATTCCAAATGAGGTCCTATCAGCTAGAAATAAAATATAATCCCTGCAACATTTTGTGACATTAAGGTGCAAGCACGATCAGCGAGAGAGATTTTGAAAATTAATTACGATCACTATTAAGCAAAGGTTTAATGAAAGCGCCGTTTGTTTGAATTTGGTCACTCGGAAATCTAGACATTTCTAATTGGTAAAAGCCATAGTAAGGAGAGGAAATTTATGAATTGTAAATATTTCTAACAAGAATGCATGATTTTTGGATGCTGAGGATAGAAGTCCGTGGGTCAGGGGCCAAACAATATTTCCAGAGAAATTTTCGAGGGAAAAGTCAACCTTGCATGCGACATGAAATGGTAATTTATGGATGGAAAATGGTAGTTTAAATGGATCTTTACGTAATTAAATTTTATTTTACACGGTTGATAAACTTAGATCTATATATGACACTTTGATATGGTTGATTCTGAAATATGCTGTCCATGTGAAAATATTAAACTATTACTTTTTCATATTAGTTGCTCTTTAAAAATTTCACTTTCATTTAAATCAAGTCACAGGATCTTGAAATTATACACTGAAATTTAGAGCGTTTCCATGAACTAACAAGAGGTACTTGTGTAGCGTTGATGAAATTCTAACGAAGGTTTCTGGCGGAAGAAAAAATGTCATAATGGATACATAAAATCCCATAGTGGCATTCAAGAAAACCTAATTGTTATCAGGAATTGATGGATCTATTTAATTACACTGATTTCTACTGACAAATTAACATTTTGCAGTTCCTTCCAAAACTCAATCATTAAGTACTTTGTCATAAATCATAATACTGATTTCATTGAAAGCGATTGTATTAAATTAGATGATTTTTTGTACATCAAATAATCTTCATGTATTAACATACATAATTAAATGGGTTATGTAATAACTCTCTCAGTTGATACTTATAGCCAATTTTCTTTTACCTGTGCGGCACATACCCTTTTGCTTTAAAGCACATTGTACTCGAGCCGAATTGCTTCAAAGTAAAATATAGACACATCAAATGGTTCGATTTATCTGACAAAGCGATAGGAAAGGCTGTCAGATCCGATGATTATGATAAAATAATCGAAATCTTCACATGTCAATCAATCGAAAGGAAAATATCTTAGATATATGTGCTTCTATCTATAACGATTTATGGAGACTTTAAAAAAATAATATTCCTTTATTACCTCAATATTTTACCATTGAACCGTTGAGAAAGTTATTTGCGTATGGAGAAGTTATTTACAAACATAAGCAAAAGTACTTATGGATAATGTACAATATAAAAAGAAGCAATGAGCTATTTTCCATCCTAAGTTCATAAAAATAATACGATTTGGAGAAATTACATATGAAATTGTATAACAAGTAATGATTAAAATTTATTATTTCATTCTAAGCAGCACGTCTAGAATTTGGGCGAAATTAACAAACGCGAGAAATAGCAACTTAAGGGTAACCTTAAGTTGCTATTTTCACTCTTTAAATAAAGAAGAACGGGGAGGCGCAGGGATTACACTGACCCCAGGCAGGAATGTGTTTACCTTTTCTTCCTACCTAGTGAGGCACTGCCATAGAACCGGTCAACTACGATCGAGACTGACATATTGAACAAATCGATAATTTTTAATCCATCAATCATTGATAACTGACGCAATCGCGGAAGAGGAGCGGGAGAAAAAAAACAGTATGGTCAACTAGAATGGTAGGAAAAGAGAAAAAATACACAAATCGACGTAAGCGAGTAAAAGAAAAGCCGCCCTGGCGGGGGAGGGCAGAATGGGAAGGTGGGAGGAGGCAAAGGGGGTGGGAGGGGGTTGATTGAAGTGGGATTGGAGGACGGCGAGTGCGAAAGAGAGGGAGGGGGAGGGAGGACCGTGGAGCGAGGGACAATGGCCTCGGCGTAGCAGGACATCCGCAGCGTAGGAGTCCCCCGATTAACCTTTTGTGCGTCAGGGTACGGGTTTTTAATCCGACCCGGCGCCACGCCCACGGACCTCCTCCCCCTTTTGTACTGCAAGCAGGACACAACATATACATGCACGCACACACTCATACTCGAAAACACGCGAGTCTCGTTCTATACGGTGACTCTCCTTACACAAACCCCTCCTCTCCCTTCCCTTTCTCGCGCCCCCCCCCCCCGCGGGGACACCGCCGAAGCAATCATGTCCCTCAGAATTCCCCTCCCTCCGTCTTTCCCTCCTTCCTTCGCCGCTGCTGTTTATTCCCCTCCTACCCTCTCCTACCACCCACCTTAATGCCCCATACCCGCCTGCCGGACGAGAGTCCCCTTTCTGGCCCCCCCCCCCCCCCGCCACTTCCTCCTCCTCTTCCTTCATGCATCACACCCACCGACATTCATTCGCGACGCATTTCGCTCTACCCCCAACCCGCGCCTCATCGTCCGCCTGTCTGCTTGAAACCTTCATTCCCCGTTCCCTCGCCCCGATCCCATACGAAGTCTTCTGGAAACAGATGGAATTCCTGCCACCCTGATTTCCTAATTTATTTTTGATGCGAAAATTCACCCGATCAAACCCATGAAGTAGCACAGTTCGGAAATAGTGCTGTCCTTTACATCGAGCGAGTGCATTTAGATTTGATGCGACACGCTCCGCCTAGTCCAAGGGTCGAAGGTTCAAATTCCGCACAGACTAATTCTATTATAGTCTCCACTGGTGAACTACCGAGAGTGAAATGGCGAAAGCGGTGAGAGGAGTTGATCTTAATAATAATTAGATTTAACATTACGAATTTAATGAGTGCTTTAGATGTCCTCTCACTGATTTTAATAACAAGAGTGACAACTCGCCTTTAAATATAAGTAACCTAAGTGACTTGTATCACCAAATATTTTAATGCAAATCGCTTTAAAAATCTAGAAAGAGAGAATTTGAAAACTGAAAAATGTGAGGATATCTCACGATAGACAATATTCCCAGAAAAATAACGATAACATGTTAAAAGTCAGAAATTTCAGTTTTCTTAACAGGCATTTAACTTTGGTGACGTACTTGTGACGATGTGTACTTCACTAAAGAATAAATATGGACAAACTATTAATCTGAAATTCTGCTATTTGATTATTCTTCGTTAAGGTAGATATGAAGGCAGATATTCATGCAGTTTTTAATTTTCAACGTTGAGTAGATACTTATCAAGCGAGATTCTTGTATCAGTCAATTTGAATAAATTCTTCCACAATAAATATTATAGAACTGGAATTTGTAAACTTTTTCGATCAATTTCTTTCTCAAACTAAACCTTTTATGCACCCTTCCAAGGAGATACCTCCACCCGGGGCATCAAATACCGTCTCTATGGAATATATAACATCGGTTAAAGTTTGCATCAGACAAAATTATTTCACTCACAGATTTTCAATTTTTGTGGATGAGTGTAACACTAGTTTTAGTCCTCTCCCTCGTGGACATTCAGGATAAAAAATAATATTTTGAAAGTACTAATCAGCGCAAACGTGAGAACTCGCGAGAGGAATTAAAATTTAATTACATGAATAAAAATTTCATTATTTTTCTCTTAATTTATATTTTCCAGTTATATAACACAATATATGAAATATTTTCACTGGCAGTTTCGTACGAGTATATGAATCATCGATCGAACTAAGAAATAAAACTCCGGCGTAACTATTCATAATTTTATTTCGAAGTATTTTATGTTTGTGGACCAGTGGGACGCCACGCTTGCGCTGATCACTTTTTACTTGGTGAGAGTATGTACCCATTGCTCTATAAGACATGAAATATTGGAGTAATTTATTTTTCTTATAATCATTTTTCGATTTAAAAATCTTTATAACAAATAGTAACAAATTTAAATCAAATCTGTTAAATCTGATTTCAGATATCAATATTTTAAAACGTCAATTTATCCCCATTTCAAAGCTCAACTTACTGTGCGTTAACAGTTACGGACGGTGGGTAAAATGTACGTTACAGAATAGAAATTCGTGGCAGAAATAATTGGGTTCGAACTTGGATCCAAAACTAGTGCTAACAAAAAAGATTATTCGTTCACCCTTTCAACCCAGTGCGTAACTTCATGTTTTCTAAAAGGTTATCATACGGACTAATTACAAGTAGTTCATTTGAAAATGATAAGCATTTATATTCCTGATGATACATTTAAATTATCAACAGGAAACTGCTTAACTTTTCCCGTAACTTCATTACTCGCCGGTTTTCAGTTAATATAATTAGCATGAATGCTCTGTCATCATATCATGTTTTCCGATAGGGGAATGTTACAGTAGACATGATCTCCGACATTGGAGCAAATAAAACCTCGACTACTAAATCGCCTCCCCGTTGAAATAATGGCTAATATTAGGCTAGAACAGGCAAATTCCGTTACCTGTAGAGCGATGGCCCCTGGAAAATTGAGACACTTGAACTGCCCTGTTACAGACTAATTAATGAGGGATTAAAATAGCAAAACTGACTTAATTCCTCATGACGGGAGACACTGCCCGCGTAATTATCATAATTCGTTGACACTAACTCTCATATTAATTATTTCACCTTTCCGTTTTCAGAAAAATTGCGAAAATAATTGCTCAGACCGCGCATTAATTTTAACACGGACGGGTCTTTGACGCTAAACGATGTCGCCACGCGGAATGAAAATTCGCTATTTAACTGCAAATTTGGCAAATTGGTAACACAGACCTGCGACGCGTCGAAAACACCACCCTATTCCCCCCCACTTTCCATTCAATCCCCCCACCCTGGATCCTCTTTCCTCCCCCACACAAAACACACCTCCTTTCATCTCCTCCTCCCCCCTTCTCCTCCCTCCAGGCCACCCCCTCTCCGCACACACACACACACCTTTCCTCTCTCCGCTTCCCCTACTACCACCCCACCTGCTCAATAACCTCCGACCCTCACCTCCCTTTTCCTATGCCTCCCGCCCTCTGACGCGAAATCGTGGAATCACCGGCGCACGCTAGCATTGGATGCTGCTGAGTCACGGCAGCAAAGGGCAACCTCAACGCCGCCCCACTTCTTCCCTTTTCGCATTTTTTATCCTAGCCCACATTTATTACCTCTCCGCGTGATGGACTGGGGTTGTTAAACGGTTACTTTTTCATATACATAACGTATTATGCTCCAATGGCCCCTCCAACGCATCCTCCTCCCTTCCCCCTTGCCCTCAAGTGAATCAAACCGTCTGTAAATTTGTTAATTTCTATTTTATTTTCTTCTCTTTCAAAATAACATGTGGCCGACTTAAGAGTTCTTCCTCTCGAAATTGATGCGTAAAATTAGAAGAGTAGCAAAATTAGTAAACTTATATTCAGCATAGATCTAAACGTTGGTCATATTTCCCTCACCAAATTTCCTTCCTGATTTCTTTATCTCACAGGATAAATCAGCATCGAAGCCACCCACTGGCCTGAACATTTGAGGCTTCAATGGTGGCACTGAGCAGAGCATTGCATCAATAGTAACAAAGCATAAAAGAAAAACAACGTGGTTCTTACGATTTTCGGAATGGGTGACGTGGAGAAAGATATTACGTGAAAACAACACGTGAAAATCGAGCGCTGCTAATCCTTCGTATCATCAACGTCTTAGGTAGCTCGCAGTCTCAGTGTGCCATAGGCGCAAAACGCCACGGAATTTGGTGTGAATTTGATCCTTCCAGAGGAGAAATGAAAGATTGAGCTGCACTACTTGACTTTTGTGCACCAAAGAGCCCATAGTCTCCAAACTTGCCCAGAGTTGGATTCGATGGATGAAACCTCGCCCGAATAATATGCTTTCGAGTGTTCCACGTCTAAAATGTACCCTGGAGGCTACCACATGGGCGTGTGGGTATGGGGTGTTACATAACCTACAATTAGAGTAATTTTTCTGAATTATCCCACTCCTTCTGCAATATCTATGCTTTAATGGTGTTGGAAAGCTTTTGGCTACAAAAAGTGTCTAATTTTAAACTTACGCGAACCAAGAATTACAGTACGTCATTATATTTAAATATTGGCGCTTCAGAACACAGTTTTGCTCCTGCAGCACCATCTACTGATTCATTGAGAAGCTATAGCAGCATTTGTTTTGTTTCAGAAGTCGTTTGTTTGTCCGTGCATGCAAACAACAATGTCCGCGACAATCGTTGATCCCGCCAGCTGTGAAGTGCGTTCTGTCATACGATTCTTGTATGCAAAAGGATTGTCGGCTGCTGAAATTCATCGGGAATTATGCCTAGTTTATAAACCTACATTTATGAGTGAAGGAAAGGTTAGACAATGGTGCTTTGATTTTAAAAATGGACGAACAAATGTCCATGACGAAGAGCGAAGTGGTAGGTCCAGTATTCTGACCGATAAAATTGTTTCGCAATTGGAACAAAAACTGCGATGTGATCGTCGATTGACAATTAATGGCCTGGCTGAACAATTTCCTCAACTTGGACGCACTACTGTCTGCAATATTGTTACGGAAAACCTCGGATACCACATATTGCGTGCAAGGTGGGTACCGAAAATGCTCACCGACCTCCACAAAGAGCAAAGAATGTCCAGTGGACGAGAGTTTTTTGGGTCGTTGGGAACTCTTTAAACCACCCACCGCACAGTCCTGACCTTACACCCAGCGACTACTTCCTCTTCTTACACTTGAAACAGTGGTTTGGTGGACAACGTTTCGAAACCGAAGAGGAACTCAAGAATGGCGTTGTCGATTGGTTCAACCCTCAGGCGGCGAGTTTCTATGCAGAGGGGTAAAAGAAGCTGTGCAGCGGTACGAAAAATGCTTAGAAGTGAACGGCGATTATGTAGATAAGTGAAGTAGGTTTGTAGCTAACTAAAAGTGCCAATAAAATGTGTTTCATATGAGTATATTTTTTTCCTGTGACCAAACGGGGCCTACTTTATGAACACGCCTCGCAGCACAGACAACAAAGGTGTTGGACGCTAATTAAATGTATGATACCGGCAGATGAATTCAAACTCTGAAAATATTCATAGTTTGAATCACGTATATTGGCGTATTAGGATATAATTATTACCGAAGAAATAGAATAAAGGAATCTCTAATACCCCCAAACAAATAGCAATCCTTTAAAAAAGAAAATTGTAAGTCTTCAATAGTTTTCCTTATAACATATACTTAACAGAGAAGCCTCTTAAAATGTCTGACTTTCTATTGAATACATATCTATAAACGTCTTGAAAATAGGTATATTAATGTCTTGTTTCAGTAGCCGGGATACAAATCGATAGCAATTGTTCACTCAAGTATGCAAGGGAGGAGGATGATTTTCTTAAAACTTTAAAATTAGAAAGAAATAAACAACAGTAAAAACTCGGGACGTGAGGCTGAATGAAGCGTTTGAGAGATAAAGATATAGAGAGAGGCGTGGCGAGGAATTGTTAAACTCGATGAATCAGTGGGCTAAGAATTTTATGCGCGATTCTGGCGCTGGTAAGGGGGAATGGACGTATGCCAATGCGTACATAGGGGAAGAGGTGAATGACGATGAGAGTGGACCGAGAGGGGAGTGGAGTGAGCGGGTATAAACCGCATCCGAGGGAAAAGGAAACATTGGAATGGGACGAGGGGGGGGGAGGAGTTGGATATGGCCGTGGAACCACGAGCGAGAGAAGTAATAATGAGGGTGATGAGTCCACAAAAGCACACCAACCTCATCCTCCCCTCTCTGCGCTCCCTCGATCCATTTCCATCAAAACCCCAGTCCCCGTCATTCGAGAGGGAGGGGGGAAGGGGGCAAGAAGCCGTGGGTGGGATTCTCTCATTCCCCTCGCCCGCACATACACATTGATGAAACGCCGGCGGTTTTCATAACGTTCTCTTTGTCCATTCCAGAAAATTCATAGAGGAGGGCGATACGTTATTTTATTGTGATATCTTCTGCCTATTTTATACAAAATACTCTTTAACTGCTCGAGATTTTGTGCACGGTTTACTTTACTACAGAACCTTCTTACTTCGTTTGAATTGTGAAAACTTTCGCTGAAACTCAACACAAAAATTTCTCCGAAGCCCAAATGTAAGGAATATTCTCTAATGTCCGTAAGTTTATGGTCATTACGTACTTAGTGACATAAGAGATTATTCCTCACAGTTGGGCTTTGCAAATATCCTGATCGTTGCGGTTCAATCGGCTACTAATGAATACAAATTTCTATTTATTTTTCATCTCCAGTTTTTTTCCATGTGCTTTTTCATTGTACAACAATCCCAACGTTTCCTATTATTTGAAAATTTTTAATGGGTTTGAAGGATCAAGTGCACTTCATAGGATGCGAGAGAAAGAGAACTGGAATTCAAAGCGCTGTTGGAATTACTATTTTATCGACAAATAGCTGGAAAACTAATGAGTTTTACTAGAGCTTGAGTATTTTCATGATGGCACTTACGACATTTTATTGAATTTCTTTCTTAATATATTCGAGCGTAATATTAGTTATGATGATAGTTATTACAGGGATAGACGAAATAATGAAGAGCATTGGCATAGCAACCAATACTATAGATATTACTAATTCAAACGCTACGGAATATGAAAATGACAATGGTTTCTTAGAGAAAGACGCCAATGAGTGTCTTTCAGGTGCAACTAATCACAAGAGAATAGAAATTATCTTCGTGGTTGTACACTACAGAACTTTGTTCGCGGAAGTTGTACTATGAACTTTTGTAGCTTGAATTTCATATTTTTAATTACTTAATTTAAAAATTTATAGATGAACCGCCATCTCCACAGACTGCAGCGAGGTTGTAGCGCATACAAAAGAGCAAGATAGAAGCTCCGAAGACTGATCGCTAGAGCCGCCTCGAAATATATTTACCGTTCGTGTGACTCAGTCGTGTCTCTCAAGAGCGAGAGGCATGAAAATGAGATAATTAGTGTTTTCATTTGCCCCAAAACGATAAGGCCTCATAGCACCGTTGAGAGAATAACCGAGGCGGGAAAGACTCCCTCCCTTAGAAGGCAGCTGGGGGCAGGGGTAAGGCAGATGCACCCACTTCATGAATACACAGATTTAATCTACGCGTTTACATGGAGCGAGGCCTCGTTAATACCAGGGGCACACAAAATCCACCCCTGGCTGTCCCTTCGCACGCAGCCGTCCCGGAGCCCTTCTTTTACCCCCAGAAAGGAACTCACCCACCCCCGCAACCAGACTCCCAAAAATTCGCCTCCCTTCCGACGCCGTAGGCCGATGGCGAAGCTTTGGTAGCGTTTGCGCCGTGAAAGTATGCAACCGGTCTAACGCAATTCAAGCCACTTCCTGATTATCTGGTGAAAACCAAAACTTTGACTCACAGTATTCCACGTTCAATGTTATTGCAAATTTTGGTAGTGCCTTACTTGGCACAAACTTAGCAACCAATAAGCCACTTAGAGTGCTAGATAACTAATTGCGCCAGAAGGATCTTGGGTGTCACCACTAGCACTCAAGTGTGTTTGGCACAATGTGTGTCCTTGCCAATAACTTATCTTCCAGCAAATAAACCTCAGCTAGCGTACATATGTGTACGTCTGGGTTCCCTATGTGGCCTTTTTGTTAATTTCCCCTCAAACCAACTATTAGGAATCGCCGCGTTGTTTAAATAGAATTTTGCTACCAGACTCAGTTAGTCAAGACCGTTGAGATTACTGGAGTTTCTCATCCCCCGTCTTATGAAGGTTTACAAAAGCCATAGCAAATCACGCATGCGTGCGGGTGCATGTTATGCGCGCATGTGTGCCTCTACGTATATTTATATAACCTTCCCATGGGGTAAACCTTGATTTAGTGAAAGGGCTTATGCGTTTCGATAACCTCTAGGGCTTTGCTGGCGGGAGCAATGATAATTGTTCCTGGTATAGTCACCGAATAGGTCGAAGGGTAGGAGCCAGACAAGAGGTAGTCCATGCAACGTCTGCTCCTGGTAAATTGAAATTGACGGCATCAGCAGAGATGACACAGAAGAGGAGGCGGGAGATGGAGAGAGGAAATATATAAAAATATATTTTAGGACTGGGCCAGTTGAGATCAAAGGAAGTCAGGAAAAACTGAAGCAAAAATTATAGGAGAATATTCATCGAAGGAGGAGAGAGCCAGCGAGGAATTAATGTAACATTTTACAAAAAGGTAGTAAACATTGAGAAAGCGATTGATAGAATATTATCAGTAGAAATGAAAGCTCAACCAACGAACTTCGCCCCAACTCATTAATTCAGGTTTAATTTTCAACAAGCAATCATAGGGAGATAGAAACCGACAGGGTATAGGATTAAATAGAGAAATTATTAGGGTTAGAGAAATGATGCCGGTTGTCCTGGAAGGAAATAGTTCATGGTGATGGGAGATTAGTAGAGTACATCCATTATTACTTTTGCTTTTCCATGAGTAGTTATTGAGTATCGTACGGTACGTATGTGAGTCGTATTATGTTTCAGTTTCGCCACCTGAACTTCTTTTTGCAATTTAGAGAAAGCAGTATCTTCGATTTTGGGCACCGTTAAGATCAACTGCATTCCTTATTCTTTCGCACGTCATCTGTGAGTACACATCGTCATATAATCTTATCGCACTCTTTTACATGTAGTAAGAAATCAATGATTGATGTGTAATGTGTGTGCTAGGTGTGTGTGTGTGTGTATACGATGCCAGATTCTGATGACGACGGTCGGGCCGTCGCAACGTCAAATACATATTGTGAGTGTCCTTTCTTTATGTTTCTGTGTGTTGAATATTTTGTATGTGTGTGTTTGTGTGTTTATGTATATATATATATATATATATATATGTATATATATATAAGATAAGAAAAGGGATGGGCACACATATAAGAGAAAATACAAATGTATAAACTTTGATTAAAATATGTATACACAGAAATACAGAGAAATGACACGCATCCAGTTTTCATGTTTCAATGGCAGGGCCATCATCTTCAGAGTTTGACGATGACGGCCGTGCCGTCTAAACGTCAAAACTGGATACGTGGCTATCCTTTCTCTGTATTTCTGTGTATAAATTAGCCCGAGTTTGGAGGTGTAATTTTTTTAAATGGCGGAAACCAAGCACCTAAAGTAGTGAACATCGACATAAGAATACCGCGGAGTCATAACGTATGCCGTGATCATTACTGGAGAAGTCTGGAGGTGAATATCCATCTCCTGCTCTGGTCTCCGCCCTGTGTCTAAAATCTCTTGTCCCACATTATATCAACGCCAAGGAAAGAAGACAAGTGGGGTGCAGGGCAATCGTAATATCGCCTTGGTTCGGACGAATGGGTCGGCATAAGAACGATCCAATCGAGCGGAGAGGGATCGTGAAAGGGGAATTTTTCATGAATATTTAGCAGATGGAGGGCGCTCGTGCAATCCCGAAGACCGTTTCAGCAGATCAGAAAAATGGTCCTTTACGACCTAGACACGTTGCCGAAGATTGCGTGAGCCCCTTTGTCGCACGCTGTGTTCTTTTGCTGGTAAAAGATCAGCGCCAAGAGCTTCGTTCTATAAAAATCACAACTGAACCAGTACAATTTTCACAATTTTAAAAATATTCTACGTATATTGTGTGTGTGACGTCACATAGCCATATGGAACATGTGTAGAATATGCAAGGACTCTAGCGATTCATCACAATCGATTCAGCAGTTTGGTTGCTATAAACGAACGAACAGACTCTCCTACATGAATGATGAAAACATGACGATCAATTTGGGCAGTCGTGCACGTAATTAGCTTAAATGCTGGACAAATGACATTTGTCAGTAATAAATAATTAAATCCATGACATTCTGGCATCAGTGCCTTTTCTGATACAATAGCCCATGAATTAATGAACCTATTCAGAGATACGATCATTTTTTCAATACATAACCTCTTCATAATACATTTTCATCCCATTGAAACTTCGTGGTTCATAAATCTTTTTAGATATATCCTTTTCTTATCACAGAATTCTTTCACGAAACAACTTTTCACATATTTCGAGCATTGATCACTCGTGAATGTCGGTTAGAACGTCGGCGACCCTGAGTCATCCGTCATGCAGCATTTTACCTTTACGTCAGCCGAGAGAAAGCTAGCTGAGATAAGACTCATGGTTAAAATTACAGTCAAATCCTACCTTTCCACCGCATCCGGATGTTCTCAAAACAGTTGGCTCCATAGTGTCTTGGGCGCAGGCTCCAACTCGAGAGGCTGGACTCCTTACCCTCCGGACATGTGTGAATCACGACGAAACACTCCTGCGTCTAAAACTTCACTCCAGTGACGATCGATTCCAATCACTCCCATTTCACATCTCGAGTCGGGAATGAGCGAAAACTCGATTCGAACTAGTGGCAGAAAACGGTGAATGCACGTCCATTCACCTCGCGAGCACATCTTCACTGCCAGAAGCCACAGGCCGCTCGAGGACGCCTGAGAGACGATTCTCTGCCGCGTCTTCAAGGGACAGGTCACCCGCCATGCACACTGGAAAAATTCACAGAAGAGGTCATCACCCTGTCGCTTTTTTGAGCGGCAGGAACAGTTTAATGGACGTGAAACGGAGCTGTGGCGCCGAAAACTTTATCCGGGCTGAGAGTGGTCCCATTTGGGCTGTCGGCAGTTAAAAGAGGAATAAGTATCGTCGAGAATCTTTCGCAGTCCATTGCAACGAGCTACTTAAACACTCTCGCTGGAGTCACCCCGAGTTCCTAGAGTCAACAAAACGCCCTGAGAAGGAATTTTAGCTCTCTGAAACTGATGGAAATTCCGGAACAGGACCGATATCGGTCATTTTCTAATCCACTTTATTTTTTGCCATCATACTCGGAGTTTATCTCAATGATTGTCTTTTCCCGTATTTATGATGTTAGGCAAATTGCTGGCAGGAGTAACCTGGGGGCAGAGACTTCTCCGAAAATGAGGCGAATAAATGGGAAACACTTGCTTTTTTCGTAGAATTCCAGTCTGTATCGCCGCTTTTGGAAGTGATATCTACTAAATTAGTGATTTTTTTAAATAATAAAATCCTGTTGATGACTTGTTGATTAATTGGACTTTCTAATTACTGGACGACATGTTTATCTAAAATAAATTATTTTAAATGATTTAATAATTTATTTATTTTCATAACTTATTTTCCCCAAAAAGGTGCTCGGAGAGTAATGCGAAATACGTTTCGATACTTATTGGAGACTGAAACACCAGTAGGCTCGAATTCGGAAGGCAATGAGGTCACCAGTAGTGAGGCTTTTCACAGCAAGAGCATTTGACGTCATATTGGCAAACTGAGGTTTAATTTGAATGTGAATGTATACTTCCTATTCATAACGGAAGGTTCTTCATTCATCATATGTAAGTCTCGTGATAATTTCTCTAGTAATAAGCTTATTCCAATTTTAACCATATGTTGTTCAATTATAAATGATCATAAACATTTTTTTTCCTATGATTTACTTTTCAGTAAATGTAGCTTTAAGTATGTTGGATTTTTTGCTAGTTTAAAATATACATGTGATGCAAGTTTCATGGATTTGACTCCAGCGCTGCTCCAACGGTGCCATTGAAGTTGAAACATGATCAGTTTGCCTATTCCTGACTCTGATGTTAAACAACGTATTATTATTCAACTATTTTAATGACAATAATGATTATTACAAACTCTTGTGTTCTACTACGTAACAGAGTGATGAAATATAACTTTTGAGTTTAGGAGGTCCTCGAATTCCAAATGATATTCTTATGATGTTTTTGATGAAATATCAGCGTAGACTAATTAATATAGAGCTCGATTTTTCTCAGAAATTTAATTTTAACGTTGAGTTAAAGCTAAGAAATAAAAATAAGCAATAACTAACATATCAGGTTAACAACTCTCAGTGGACAAATTACCTATAGATATCCACTCATGCAGCGTTGGAGAAACCGATAAAATGAAGTTTAAATTTGGTTAAGTAACAAACGTCATTTATTTTAAATATTTATTTATAAAGAAAAAATATATCTATATATTCTATCATATACTAATACTCATCATATACTATTTTAAAATGTTTATCACACATGACCCCATTCTTTTCGAATCACAATCATTCGAAAAAAATAATACAATCAACAAATAGCTTTACACAGTTCGTAGTAACCAGATGAATGGGTATATTTTGTTTTATTTTATTATTGTTCTTACTATGCCTCGTTTATTTATGCTCCTTAAATAATTATGCCACACTTTTTACAATACCTTGTCTAGAGAGAGTACATACGCTTATGCCCAACTGACTAAAAGGTATACACCGCTGCGGTCAGAATGATAGGATATTGTGAAATCGATTTCCAGGAGAAGAGTGTTTTCAACTTTTATGGAACAAGAAGAAATCGTGGAAAGCATAGGGAGTGATTTTAATGCACGACGAAGGAAAGCGATGAGTGGAACTCGAAAAAAGAGATAGCGACAGGCCATATTGTGAGAGTGATCTTTCGACGTTTAGGAGGCGAGGAGAGAGATACGCACACGAGTGGGGCGAGGACTTTTTTCTGGGCCTCTTCGGGATAAGCAGACGAGAGCGAGGGTAAGGAGGTGACGAAAGCGGCCGTATTTGGACGGCGGCGGAGAAAATGGTTGGCGAGGGAGAGAGAAATCCCCGACTACTCACTCCTAACCTCCCCCCTCCTTTTCTTTGACGAATACCCTTTTCTTTCAAGCGCCAACACCATAATATTTTCAGGAAGGTTCTTATACTGAATAACCGCCAGTGTTAGTGTCAAGCTTATTAAAATTGCCTATAAATGTCGATTAAATAGGAAAAGATTTTTTCAAAATGATATTCATTATATATGCCGATGACCACATTACTTCACAAAGTAACTGAACTCATCATAATTAATATGTAAATAATTGAATTTATTGCAACAATAAGCAATTAATATTAAAACTCACTAATAGCAATGAAATTATATATTTGAATCAATATTATTGTATTTATCAAACGATAATGACTAGGTGGATATTAATGCTCTAAGTTTTACTTTTTTAAACCTTTAAAATATTTGAGATAAAATTCTGTAGAAGCTATTGCCCTTGTCTATGAAATTCTAGTTAAATTTTTCTTTCATCAGGTGAATTGACTGAATGGAATGTTTAAAATAGATTTATATTAAAAAAAAACAACATATTTAATATAAGTCACTATTAAATAACAATGAGTATTCAAATGGATGGATGGTGATAGTAAAATTCATTTTTACTCAATGATTAGTCAACAGGCTTAAGTTTTTTAACTAAAGATACCAAAAAAATCTCATTCATCACAGTTGCCTCAAAGCCTTCTGACTTGTGTCATTGCTTCCTTACTCCCGATCTCTCCATTTCTACAACATAGTTAAATACTGTACTCTCTGGCAGCAACAAAAGTCATACGAGTATGAACTGATCCCAATGAATTAAATTTAAGAAAAACACTAACTCGTGGCCCCTTACGAGTAAAAATGTCGGGAAAATATATCATTGAACTCGAGTCTATATGAACTTTCGATCATCTCCTTCATATTCCTTACACTTAGCTCTCAGTTCGACGCGCCCGACAGTGACGCGCCCGCATATGACATGATACGACATATCTAAAACAGCGAGCAATACCTAATGGTGCATTATATTATTCTCGTGCGATAGTGTTTCAAAAACTCTGGTCTACTCCACGCTTACGAATCCTCAAACATTATGCCCGAGAGAGAAGGATTTTCAGGAAAGCCACTTTGGCGAGGAAAGAAGCCGTCCAGATATACGGCAACCTACTTAAAATGACATGACAAACAAAGTTGAAAATATATGAGGTATGGACATGCAGAACTTTTGACGGGAAATGAAAATAATTTTTGGAAGGGAATTTATTGCCTAGTGCTACGAGTAGGAGGTGCTGCAAGCAACGAGCTGTGAACAAGGCGAGGAGTGACGAAGAACAGCGGAGCTCGCCAACGCTTTGAGTCGGGGAGCGAAAGGAACTCGTGTAGTATTCGTGAGGGGAGAGGATTTGGGAGGGGAATGTTGAGTAAGGAACCATAGAGTGGTATCCGGACTCTAAACTGGCGAGAATGTTGAGCGATAAAAGGCGAAGAGTGAAGACGAGTCGAGAAGGTTGTTCCTCTGAACTGAGACTGCTCCATTTCTCTCCCGCTTCGCACTGCCACGGTTCCCAAAGGACGGACAAATACAAGGAAGGGTCAGGAAGAAGAATTTGAAAAGAAACAGTTGACAAAAAAACAGTAGATTCGGTGCTTCGTATTATTCAATAACAATGACCACCAATCTATTCGTGCGTATGTGGAAATTGGACCAGAAGATTTTCTAAAAATCTGCGGAGTAAGACGTACTTGTAAATTAATTCATGATATAAATATCTTAAGTCACTCTAACTGGGTTAACTCAAACTATGCTTAAAACAAAAATCCTCTGTATTACGATTTGTATCGTTTCACCACTGAATACTAATCGGTGTAGTATTCAAGCTTAAAGTAAACATCAAATCTCAAAAAGAGAAATTTTTATGTTCTCAAAAATTCCCTAATATTGCCATTTATTTTACTATTACACAGATATAAAACACTTACTTCGTCCACCGTACTTTCACAATAGTTAGAAAATTAAACCAACATGCTCGTCGCATGAAATATGGACCAAGGTAACGGAACATATCATTAGAGGGAGAAATTCTTTATCAGTCCTTAGCCTCAAATATATAAAGAATTCTCTGGACAATGATGAATGCAAATGTGTCTCTACACCGCTTCTGGACCAATCGGAAATTCTTTTACGAATATCTTTGCTGTGAAATCTAAGGTGGGCGTTCTAATACCAATGACATAAGGAAGTGTTTAAAACGTTGTTGAAAACCCAATGAAAATAAAATTGAAAAAAATCCGTATGTTCTTTGGTTTTAATATGAGGTAATTTCATAGCGGAAACTTAATAATACATTACTATTTTGAACATTCATAAGGGTATAGTCGTATCGCACTGTCCGAAGTAATCAATAATAACACTAACGTAACGTGTATATAAACTGTAATAGTAACTTTAACGGAGTCACCCGTTATGTGTGCATTATAATGCAACCATTTCAGAGAGTAAAAATCATTCGCCTTGACCGGGATTCGAACCCGGATCCCTCGATATCCGGCCGAGTGCTTTAACCATTTAAGCTACCGAGACGTCCTCTTACACTCTGAAATTTTGGGGGGCTTTAAAGGAACAAGATGTTATGACGAAATACCGTACATACAATGTCACAGGCATTCGTAGTCGTGCGCGACGCGCCACAGTCCACGATGTTAATAAAGCCAATTTCAAACAGGCTGTTCATACCTTAGACAAATTTCAAGAAACTGTAATAGTAACTTTAACGGAGTCACCCGTTATGTGTGCATTATAATGCAACCATTTCAGAGAGTAAAAATCATTCGCCTTGACCGGGATTCGAACCCGGATCCCTCGATATCCGGCCGAGTGCTTTAACCATTTAAGCTACCGAGACGTCCTCTTACACTCTGAAATTTTGGGGGCTTTAAAGGAACAAGATGTTATGACGAAATACCGTACATACAATGTCACAGGCATTCGTAGTCGTGCGCGACGCGCCACAGTCCACGATGTTAATAAAGCCAATTTCAAACAGGCTGTTCATACCTTAGACAAATTTCAAGAAACTGTAATAGTAACTTTAACGGAGTCACCCGTTATGTGTGCATTATAATGCAACCATTTCAGAGAGTAAAAATCATTCGCCTTGACCGGGATTCGAACCCGGATCCCTCGATATCCGGCCGAGTGCTTTAACCATTTAAGCTACCGAGACGTCCTCTTACACCCTGAAATTTTTGGGGCTTTAAAGGAACAAGATGTTATGACGAAATACCGTACATACAATGTCACAGGCATTCGTAGTCGTGCGCGACGCGCCACAGTCCACGATGTTAATAAAGCCAATTTCAAACAGGCTGTTCATACCTTAGACAAATTTCAAGAAACTGTAATAGTAACTTTAACGGAGTCACCCGTTATGTGTGCATTATAATGCAACCATTTCAGAGAGTAAAAATCATTCGCCTTGACCGGGATTCGAACCCGGACCCTCGATATCCGGCCGAGTGCTTTAACCATTTAAGCTACCGAGACGTCCTCTTACACTCTGAAATTTTGGGGGCTTTAAAGGAACAAGATGTTATGACGAAATACCGTACATACAATGTCACAGGCATTCGTAGTCGTGCGCGACGCGCCACAGTCCACGATGTTAATAAAGCCAATTTCAAACAGGCTGTTCATACCTTAGACAAATTTCAAGAAACTGTAATAGTAACTTTAACGGAGTCACCCGTTATGTGTGCATTATAATGCAACCATTTCAGAGAGTAAAAATCATTCGCCTTGACCGGGATTCGAACCCGGATCCCTCGATATCCGGCCGAGTGCTTTAACCATTTAAGCTACCGAGACGTCCTCTTACACTCTGAAATTTTGGGGGCTTTAAAGGAACAAGATGTTATGACGAAATACCGTACATACAATGTCACAGGCATTCGTAGTCGTGCGCGACGCGCCACAGTCCACGATGTTAATAAAGCCAATTTCAAACAGGCTGTTCATACCTTAGACAAATTTCAAGAAACTGTAATAGTAACTTTAACGGAGTCACCCGTTATGTGTGCATTATAATGCAACCATTTCAGAGAGTAAAAATCATTCGCCTTGACCGGGATTCGAACCCGGATCCCTCGATATCCGGCCGAGTGCTTTAACCATTTAAGCTACCGAGACGTCCTCTTACACTCTGAAATTTTGGGGGCTTTAAAGGAACAAGATGTTATGACGAAAGGTTGCATTATAATGCACACATAACGGGTGACTCCGTTAAAGTTACTATTACAGTTTCTTGAAATTTGTCTAAGGTATGAACAGCCTGTTTGAAATTGGCTTTATTAACATCGTGGACTGTGGCGCGTCGCGCACGACTACGAATGCCTGTGACATTGTATGTACGGTATTTCGTCATAACATCTTGTTCCTTTAAAGCCCCCAAAATTTCAGAGTGTAAGAGGACGTCTCGGTAGCTTAAATGGTTAAAGCACTCGGCCGGATATCGAGGGATCCGGGTTCGAATCCCGGTCAAGGCGAATGATTTTTACTCTCTGAAATGGTTGCATTATAGTGTATATAAAGTTCGGTGTTCGAACTTCCAAAGTTGTAATTATCAGACAGGAGCAATACGGACCTGAACCCTGTCGTGGTGACACAGGGATAAATGGATCGAGAAATCGAGAAACTTAATACATTTTTAAGCCGAGGAACTCACTCGGACAGTCGGGGATCGGAATTCTGGAAGGGTAGGACTTAGGAGCTTTGAAGCAGGGGAGCAGGTGTCGCGAGGTGCGGATTAGGCCGGGAAAGAATGACAGTCCCTCGCAGTGTCAACTGAGCCAGGGAAGGGTATGGATCCTCTCTGTTGGTGATCAAGGGTGAATGATCCGCGAGGAAGTGGGGGACTGACTAAGTGGGTCCGAATTTACTTAAAGGGCGAGTGATCCACCTTTGTGCATTTCGGAGAACCCGCTGCTACGTCACCACAGCACCAAGGGCGGCAGATGTAATGACCACATGAGTGGTGATAGAGGCGTTAATTTAAAGATGTTGAGGAATCATTTGCTAATCAAAACAGTTGTCAAGTAGTCATCGTAATAGTTATTAATGAAGGATTACCAAAACACTATTCGGCTGAACGAAAGGGAATAGATTTATGCACTTGCCCTCATTTGATGATCTCACAAACACACACACACCCTGGCGGTGGCTTGCAGGGCACTAAACATGCTAAAAAAATACTTAAAATGCTAAAAAACGGACTGAGGTGGTTGCGGTTCTGTTACCATGAAAAAGTCACAGGAAATATTGTACATCCTTCTTCGCTCCCACTACATTTTTATTAATTACGGGTTTACTTGAGGGTCATTTGGTTATTCCGGGTTGGGGTTATTTGCGGGAAGATTTAGACATTTCAACTTAATAAGCGCATTTATCCAATCCCATAGGGAGCGACGAGCATTGATGTAATATGAATGTCTCACGGATTTTAATATTAAATGAAAAAAGGTAGCGAGATGACTTTAGCCAACAAAAATATAGATAGACATAAAAATGGACGCTCACAAAAATTCCGAAATATTCGGTGGCGCAACCAGTTTAATTTGCGGTTAGGAGGAGTTCTTTTATAAAAATAAATATATAGTTGCGCCACCGATATATAGTATATATATATATATATATATATATATATATATATATACTATACAGCGCTATTTTCGTGCGTTATATTTTGGTGCGCTATATCCTCCATAGGCATTATTCAGGCTTACTTTTTTGAAACTCGAGGTTCAACTGTTACAGTAAACTCTGTGCGCTATTGTGAGATGCTGGAGAACTTTTACTCGCCAAAATGGAAGAGTATGGTGAGAATATGACACGGAAACCTTTTGGTTTGAACAGGATGGTCCCGCGGCTCATACCGCCCGACGTTCACGCCAAATCCTTCAAGAATAATTTTCTGGCCGCCTGATCTCCTTACCAGGGGATGTTCCGATGACAATGACAGTATGGCCCCCTCGCTCCCCGATTTGGAGTCCATGTCATTTTTTCATTGGGGATATCTCAAAGCTGAGGTTTACAAAGTTCAAACAAGGGCCTTGGAAACCCTTTAAGGAGGCAATTACGTATGTCATCGCTTTAATAAGACAAGATATGCCGAGAAAACCTTTTTGAATGACTCAAAATGTGCATCGCTCACTTAGGTCGTCACCTGGATGAAATCATTTTTAAAACCTAATTAAAAACAATGATATTAAATTTAGTTTTCAGAAATAAAAACCTTACTCGGATAACTAGCCAAATAATAGAAGGTAACCTCTCAGAAAATCAATTCGGATACGGATCGAAGGAGCAATAGAAGTAATTCTCAACTTGAGAGTTCTGGCCGAATAAATGAGACACGTAAATGAGCCATTATATGTGACATTAGTGGACTTGGAGAAGACCTTCGATAAAGTCGAAAGGAACAAGATATTCAAGATACTAGAAGCGCTTG
>CM073768.1:122220556-122244475 GCA_037158775.1 Hetaerina titia
GAACCATATGGAGGACTCTACGGCAAAGAAGAAATAGATGGATTGGGCACACATTGAGGCACAATGGATTGATTAGGAATATAATAGAAGGAAAAATAGAAGGAAAGATTCCACGAGGAAGACCAAGAGATTGCATACGACAAATTTAAGGACGTAAAACAGAGAAGGTATCAAGGATTGAGGGAATTGACATTAAATAGAGTAGAACTAATAGCTGCAGCAAAACAATCCTTGGATTGAAATACTGATGATGATATATTATTATTAGGTAATCTACCGGTTAAGGTAGGTTTTTGGATGGACACAACTCACAAATAAATATTTTGTAACTCCAAATAAAACCCAATCCAGCAACCTACTCTACATCAGGTCCCTCTTCATCTCTGTGTACTTCTTTCCTCCCTTTATCCCGTTCAACATCCAACATCCTTATCTTGTTCCAGCCCTTTCCTCATTTGCCTAACATTTTCCCCTCTATTACCTTCTTCAACATGCCACTACCGCTCAATACGCCTTTCATCCATTTTTCCTGCCTCCATAGGATTTCTCTCAACAAACCCCTCTCCTCACCCAACATCTCCAGTACTTCCTCATTTGTTTTCCTTTCGGTCCATTTCACCTTCTCCATTCTTCTCCACATCCACATTTCAAAAGTCTTCAATCAACATATATATAACATTATAGATATATGCCATATATATAATATAAAATATAATGTAAATTCAAGAGAGATGGAAGGAATATATAGAAACACTGTATGGTAAAGAACTTAGGCCGACAAGGTTAGACATAGAAAATGAACATGACGTAGAAGAAGATAGCTTAGGTCCAGGCATACTCGACGATGAAATACTAGTACAAAGGGCATTAAAGGAGATGAAAGCAAATAAGGCTGTGGGGGTGGACAACATTCCTGTAGAACTGTTGAAATGTTTAGGAAAATGTGGGAAGAAGGCCATATATGGACTGATTCGTAGTATCTATGAGGAAGGAATCTGGCCGGAAGATTTTGTGAGATCGGTGTTAGTTCCTATTCCAAAAAAGGCAAAGGCTACGTCATGTGAGGATTACAGAACTATAATTTTTATATCCCACGCAGCTAAAGTTATTCTCAGGATCATTAACAAAAGGATAGAGAGTAAGGCAAATGATTACTTAGGGGATGATCAGTTTGGGTTTAGGAAGGGGAAAGGGAAGCGTGATGCCATTGCAGTAATGAGATCACTACTCGAGAGTAATATTGAATACAATCAGCCTGTGTCGTAGCTTTCAAAAAAGCGATTTATAGAGTGAATTGGGAAAAATTAATGCGTGTATTGCAGAAAATAGGAATGGATTGGAGGGACAGGAGACTCATCCGCAACCTGTACATGTCTCAGACTGCTCAGGTGCGAGTGGGGAACGGAGAGTCCGCATGGGCAGTGTTAGGCAGAGGTGTAAGGCAGGGTTGCCCATTGTCACTGGTACTGTTCAACGTATATGTAGAGGAAATGATTAAAGAGGCATGGGAAGAACTGGAGGTAGGAATGAAAGTCGGAGGGGAATTCGTAAAATCTGTTAGGTTTGCTGATGACCAAGCATTAGTTGCTCAGTCAGCCAAGGGTTGCAAGCATTGTTAAGTGAATTGAAGGTTCAGTACGATAAATATGGGATGAGAATCAATATTAATAAAACAATTTTTACGCGATTTTCCAGAAAGTAAAAGGCTAAGCTAAATATTAAAATAGGCGGGGAAAAAATAGAGCAGGTAGAACAGTTTAAATATCTCGGAAGTGTTTTGGACCAATACGGTCAAAGTGGTAGGGAGGTAAGGAGAAGAATGGCGCTAGTCAAGGAGGCTTTCTCAAGGAGGAGGGAGTTGATGACGGGGACGTTGAGTAGGGACGTTAAGACAAGACTCGTAAAAACTCTGATATGGAGCGTAGCTATGTATGGTGCGGAAACGTGGTCACTGAAGCAGAAGTATAGTTGTAGATTGGAGGCTTTTGAAATGTGGGTGTGGAGAAAAATGGAGAAGGTGAAATGGACCGAAAGGAAAACAAATGAGGAAGTACTGGAGATGGTGGGTGAGGATAGGGGTTTGTTGAGAGAAATCCTATGGAGGCAGGAAAAATGGATGAAAGGCGTATTGAGCGGTAGTGGAATGTTGAAGAAGGTAATAGAGGGGAGAATGTTGGGCAAGCGAGGGAAGGTTAGGAACAGGATAGGGATGTTGGATGGGATGAAGGGAGGAAAGAAGTACACAGAGATGAAGAGGGACCTGATGTAGTTCAGGTTGCTGGATTGGGTTTCGTTTGGAGTTACAAAATATTTATTTGATAGTTGTGTCCATCCAAAAACCTACCTTAACCGGTAGATTACCTAATAAAAAATAATGTAAATTGACTAACTAGTCGACACAAACACAGAAACTAAAACATATAAAAGAGGGACTCACTGGTTCTCGAATTTTCGGTGGTGCAACCACCTTTCTCAAGAGGAATTAGGAACAGAATTTACATATAGAACAGAAATTATATTTTTATATACACACGCACAAAGATACTTCTTGATGCACAATTGCATTTAATTATAGTAAAAAAATAACAAGATTAACCATAAGACAAACACAACTGCCAACATTTCGGTGGTCCCAGCCACCTTCATCAGAGTACATACATATACTATAGCATAACAGTGGTATTAAAAACTTTTCTCCTTTCCCAAACCGATGACCGATATGAATACATTCATTGCTGCCTGGAATCATTAAACAGTACATAAGAAGAGAGGAAGGAACTCCAATACGAGTTCAAGGAATTGATGAACAGTAAAAATGTGGTTATTTGGAATTGATGAATGAAAAACGTGTGAGCGGAAATTGCGCGCGCCCATTGAACAAGTTGGAATTATCGATTTACTATATTAAAATATTTTTTTTCTCGTGTACAAATTTGTATGACCCTCTTCCCCATCGATTTTGTATCTTAATTTCCTTC
This sequence comes from Hetaerina titia, assembly GCA_037158775.1. Classification (NCBI taxonomy): domain Eukaryota; kingdom Metazoa; phylum Arthropoda; class Insecta; order Odonata; family Calopterygidae; genus Hetaerina; species Hetaerina titia. The sequence continues at coordinate 122,223,535 of CM073768.1, forward strand.
CTTTTCCAGAATAAGGGCAGCCCCCTTCGAGAGCCCGTTTCACATCCACATCCCAGGTCTAAAGCCTTGGAATGAAGATGGGCTTGATTGTGCCCATGACTTAGGATAAATCCAGAAACTGTCGAGTCAGCTGGAAGTTGCGGAGGTCATCTGGGAAAAAAATATTTTTTTCGTCTGAGGAATTTAAACCCGAAACCCCAATTAGCCGATGACGTTAGCGGAAATTAACACTCAGCTCGCGCACAAAAAGCTACTTACGAACCAAGACGACCCCATTTTTTTGTTTCCGCTCCGTCCTATGACTGGTTGGACGTTATTTTAATCATTACGATTGACAGCAGTGATGGCTATCTCCACCCAGCAGGAAAAGATAAAGGTTTTTATCTAAAGAAAAGAAAACTTACAACAGACGCACGACTCGTGCATCGGGGCCTTGGGTGTACTTATTACTTAAGGTTCTGACTGCAATTGGCAGAATGATATTTATTTTTCACTCAACATAAGTTAAGTATTAATTAGTAATGAAACTAATTTGAACAGAGAGAAAGACCAAAAATCAAATTTTATGCATGTTTTTCCAAAAGAGGAAATCGCTACGTTTAATTCGAAAAAAGCAGAAAGAGAGGGTCGAGGAAATATTGGCACGCAGTGAGATTTTGGAGGCCGTGAAAGAAAGGAGACTGTTAGGTATACGATGTGGAGGCAGGAAGAGGATTTGCTTTAAAGAAAACATTTAAGCATGTAGAATTTATGAAGAAGTGAAGAAGAAAACAATGAAGGGCAAATATAAGGACGCTCTAGACGCCCTCAACACGAATATAAGATAATAACAGTAGTCGTTAGGGATCGTCTAAAATGGTGGATGGGTGAAATACCTTGAGGTGAACATTGATTCAGCGGTTTATTTCGCTTTTGTGGTTATTATTATTTTCTCTCTCCAGCGGATAAACGCCGAATGTAAAATAACTCAAATGAGTTTATTCGTGTACTGTAAATGCATTAAAAAATGTCGATCCATGGATAATGAATCGTGCAGTAACAATATTTGGCGAGTATTAATTGATATGTTATGATTATACAAGTATGTAAATTAACCAGCTAATGCATTTACTCCGGAAAAATAAGAAGTGTACATAATTGCACTTCGAAAAATGTCCCTGATTTCGACGCTTATTTCCTAAGACTCCCATCTCACCTCCTTTTACGGTCTTTCATTTCTCTTGCCCTCACATCACCGCCAAAATCTCAAACGAATGCTCTCATGCGTCCTTCCTCCCTTTATCCCACGCCTCACTCTCTTCCTTTCTGCCGTCAACCCTCCCCAAATTCGAGTGATGATAACACCCGCCACGCCTTTTGTACTCATTTTTTTTTATTCGGCCAAAGAAAGCCCGAAACGGAGTAGTCTCATTTTCCATCCATTAAGCGCCCACCCCTCCGTTTTATGAAATCTCCCCTTCCACCCCTCTCGAGAGCATTACTCTCACAAGAACATGCGCCTTCGTTAAAGTGACAATTTTTTATTTCAGGGAAAGGACAGGTTCCGCCGAATTACGCCCCTCGACACTCCATTTCCTATTCCTCTCTCTCATTCAGCAGCTCCCCGTTGTAGCGTGCCCTCCCGGATGTCTTCCGTCTTTTTTTAACCGATGGGAAGCAAAACGCCCGTCATCGAAATCGATTTCCTCAAAAAAAAATTATGAACTTGAATACGGTTGTGGATTCGCGACGATTTCTTTTTATTTCCATCTCCTAGCTCTTTAGAGGCAAATTCCTAAGGTATTTACTTTGTTTTCTCCTTGGTCGGGCAGACAAATCTCTCGGAATAAATATGATGGACTCATAAAAGAGGGAGGTAACGAAACGTGGTAACTTTTTCTCGGAATGCGTGAGTTTCCCATGGATGTGCGTAACTGAGGTCGTCGCGTTCTAAGTGAAAAATGATCAAAAAATGAAGCACCATAATTATTGACGACTCTTATTATGATATATCGTAGGAAAATTGAGCAATTCCTAATAAAAATAATGCTACCTCTGCATTGGGAACCAAAAAGTACAAATGCAAGGATCGTACTAATTCTTAACTCTTTTCACAACATTGATAACATACCCAACTTAAATGGACACATTATATAATAAATTGTTCTGAAAATCGCTGCAAAATGAAGAACCTTGTACGTTCCAATTCATTAAGAATGGATGAAAATATATTCTCTTCAAGATTTCTCTTTACAAAGATGGAACCTGCTGGAACGCTTGGAAATTAAATCGCTGGTGATTCCACTTCGTTGGGCATAACTCAGCTAACAGATAATACGCATACAGAAAGTGCCTTATAATATAAACGGTGGTACTCGAAGAACGTATTCTTGAGTGATGTTGACAGAATATAATATCAAACGGCTCGCGGTTCAGAAAGGCAACCACCAAGTACGAGAATGATCTGAATAGGTTTGGGCTGATGATAAAAATGGCTATTTATATTTCCAAAAAAGGCTCATTTTTCAACATAATTGTCTATAATAGTAATTCATTCCATCCAGCGATGTTCCAGTGCCACGATCCCGTCCCTGAAGTGCTCTTTCGGAAGTTCACGAACACATTAAGAGAAGACAAAAACCTGGCTCAATCTATTGAGCTCAAGCGTCGTCACTATTCCACAGCTTTTTACAGACTGAGATGACATTTGGCGCCAGCTGAATTTTTTTAATTTTAAATTTTTAAAACATTTGAACATATTTTTCTAACAATGAACCTTCCTAATTAGTTGATATGTGAAATTGGATATATTTATATGGTTACTATACCGGAACCAAGCAATCTTCTATTTGCAACACATCGAACCACTACCTTCCACTGGTCATTTATTGAGGCAGCTGAACAAAACATGGACTTCCATTCCGACCAAAGTCAGAAAATCTCGTTCGGCGAAAAATTTTAAATATTATTTGTTTGATATTTTAATCAAAGTGTGTTTTACTTAATGGTGAAGCATGTATCCATACCACTGTGTTACTTACTAAATCAATTTGTAACATCATCGTTCATCCAAGATCTTTCTTTGTTTCAATTGTACATTTTTTTGCTCTGCTCTAGTCTCAGATCATAATACATATTTATTCTATAACATACTATAATCTAAATGTGGCCTAACTAAAGCGTGGTAACACTTCTCTTAATATTTTATTGTATTTTCCTACAACTCGTCTAATAAAAGCACGCATCTTGAGAATTGACGCGCATATTCTTCTAACGCATGCACCACATGAAAGGATTTATATCTTAATAACTACCAAGTAGTAGATCTGTTCTAAAATAAGGAAATTGTACCCATAGATTCGGTAATTTACATAATATTTATCTTTTCTTCTTATGAATCAATTCATGGAGGGTTATATAGGCCAGAAAATATCTGTTATCAGGATTCAAAGGAACACAAATAAATTGCTTTCCCAGCAGAAGAGAAGAGACGAGGAAATGTATGCGGCAAGCGGAAACATAAATCGCAGCTTGAGAAAGTGCAGCACATTCTTGAGAAGTAAACAAGAATAGTTTAAGAAACCATTTCTCAGATACACATAATATTAATTGCAGATTAAAAGACAGTTTCATTAATGATGTTAATGGCACCCTCATTTAAGATAGTGAGAACAGATGAAATGCGTGTTTAGCGTTAATTTGTGGTTGAAGTTAAATTTAGAAGAGAATACTTAAGGAAGAAAATAAGTCAAATGGTATCGGTTTTGTGGACAGAAGTTGACACTGGTAAAGAAAGACGTCAATTATGAGAGCAGAAATAGGGGAAATATCACTGGAATTAATCGAAAATTGAACAGAACCCAAAGTAGTATTTGGTAACATAGCTCATTGTACCCAAGTGAGAAAAAATGTAGACTTGCATCAGAACAGAAATGAAACAGCATAACAAAAGAAAGGTTGTAACAATCATGATATAATTGAATAGGAACCATTTTTAAAAGCATAAATGAACACATATTAAAATTTAATCGGCTAAAACAACTTGGTCCTCTTCCACCCTAAATACCTCCAATGATGCATACCTAGTCGTGGAGACCAGAGATATCGAGAACTTTCTAACAATTCCATCCTCCTCCATATTCCTCCACCCCGCCCACCATTATTGAGATAAAAAAACGACACCTGTCGACGCACATTTCACTTCTGGAGAAGGCTCCGAAAATGTAGGAGAAACGTCGGATTTTTAATTAACTTGGACGCGGAAAAAATGCCGAATCGACTGTGTTCCCCACCTCTAAGAGTTTGCCGATAACTAGACATGACGTTTCATCCATCCAACTTCTTTGACATGTGAATCATCTGCACTGCCTGTGAAACCCATTGACGGCATGAATAAGCTACCATAAAATGTACAAGAAAATGAGAGATCCATAAATAGAGGATAAATATGGATTTTAAAATAATAAACAAATATAAAATAAGAATGGTGCAATAATGTCCATAATGGCCCCATCATATGTAAAAGTGTACTCTTTGTCAAGAGATGGAGATACTATCCCGCATAACCTAGACATACGGAAACAACTAAAGAAAAACCTACGAGAAAATATGCAATTACTTTTCTACGACACATCCAATTGCATTAAAATCCCAACGTATAAGAAATTTTGACGCACTAATAATGTTTTAAGAAAAGGTGTACAATTTCACTTCACTTTAAACACAGCTGATTGAGACGGAAATACATCAAAATAATTATCCCATCTCATATTAATAATAATATATAGAAGGTAGAAATTTCTAGATTCAAATTTTCGGCAATCTTATCTACTTGTGATTTTACAAAAAAAACCATTATCTAGATTAGAACAATATTCATTTCATAGCCGATTCTTCTTGTTTGCGTGGACTCTTTCAGAAAGCGTACTAATGAACTGCATTTAAATGAATTATTTCTCAGATGAACCTAGCCTAAATCATTCTGAGTAACACAGATGGGCGAAAAACCGAATCCAGCATATGAATGAAAAACACGCGGGGTTTAGAGGATTCTAATATTTCTTATAGCCGGAGAGTGAATGAGAGTGTCAGGGTAAAGCACAAGGGCGGACGTGTGAAGGGCTCGGACATCAACAGCTTGGGTGAGGAAGAAACAAAGGGACGGTGATTTCCCCCGAAGGGATTGAACTGAGTAAAATATACGGGGAAAATGGAGGAGCAGGGACAGCATGGAAGGGGGGAGATGATGACGGGGCTAATTCACAGTCACTGCTAATTTGTCATTAATGTAATGTGCGACGATAAATTGAAGGAGGGAGGTGCGGAAGGATAAGCGGAGGGTAAGTGATGGGATAGGTTTGAGACTGCGCCTGGGTGAGGAGAGAAGGGTGAGAGCGGATGAGAATGGCAGAGCGATAGAGTGAGAGAGAAGAAGGGTTGAGCTGCAGTCCCCTTTGTCCTGAGGGCAAAAGGACGGAGAAAGAGAATGAACACAGAATGGGGTGCGGGAGGTTTTAAACCGGAGAGAGGGAGAGCTCCTGAGGCCGCATTAAAGTTGCCGCTGATAAAAAGCTTGAGCTCACCACGCCAGCGCGAAACGATGAATGAGGGAGACCGGTGGACGTGTGGTTGGACGGGGAGGGGAGGAGTGAGAGGAAGATAGGATGCAGTTTGAGGGGAATACCCTGGGCAATGATGAGGGGAAGGATGGATTCAGGTTGAGCACAGTTGCCTGGAGGGTGACGTGCAATTTTGGGCTAAAGGAAGTCGGTATATATTCGGTTAAAAAGTAGATTCTTCTTTAGGTAGACTCCCTTCAATCGCTTGACGAGAGTTGAAATCACCGTGTATCAACAATGGCTTATATCCTGTTACGGATCAGTTCAATGCCATGAGTAATTATTTGAGTGTGAATCCTAATGGCTGAAACGAAACTTGCAATCCGATATCCAGCATTCCAAGGAATCAAACCTATTTGGTGAAATAGACACTCCCGATCGGTTTATGGTTTTGACTATACAAGTATGGGACGAATTCCCACTCTCGATTTTGAAATATTCGTATCCTATTATTCTCTTTAATTGACCAATCGTAAATAAATATTATCCTTTACCTATTGAGTTACCTTTCACTGTTTGACCAGTCCATTTTCCTTTTTTGGATACCAAGGCACAAGCTTTCCCGATCCCATATTCATTTAAAAAGAACCATAAACACAGTAATCAACCCGAAGGTCGGTTTAGTAGGTGATGGTAGAACTCACCCATGTACCAAGCCCGACGGCGTGTGAAAATTCACACATCAGGGTAGGGGGGCCAGTTCCTTTCCCTGTGCCGGTTATGGTTTCCCAGGAAGACCTGGTACCCGAAAAATCAACTAGCTTGGGTGGAGCTGCAGGTGCCCAAAGTGCCTTGCCCGGGAATCGAACCCGGGACCCTCCGGTCAGTAGTCCAACGCTCTACCCCCTAAACCACCGCGACCCGCTCCATATTCATTTATGTTATTTATTTTCAAATGAAAGCCAGATCTTAATTTTGTTTTACGAATATGATGATATTCTCACGACAAAAGAAGTCGTTGACAATCCAATCAGGGATAGAATAAAACATGATTTTTTATCAGCTGAGTGACCATCTTGAATTGATTACACAAACTGATATAAATAAACCGGATTGGTCGTCATAAGGTGGTCTTTGCTGAATCAAGCACAGCCGTATACACTAAAATCAAACCTAAACAGTAATTATACCTTTTTGATAATGTACCGTTAATGAGTTCTCGAGAAGAAAACTTGGCAGTCGCTTCGATGAATAGTAGGATATGAACTCGACTCATGCGTACTCAGCAAAGTCAAAAGTTCTCGTAATTACTTATATAATTTCTATAAGTGAACTAATTGTTAAGGAAACTTGGAATTATATTCGAGATTCAAAATCGCCACTAAATCGAAATCCAAATCATGAGAGTTGAAAGAGTGGAAAAACTACTTGAACCAATTAGCACGAATTATATTCTACAGATTCTTCGGAATAAAATAACCGGAATGCGTGTATCGTACATACTCGTATAGCAATCTCATCAACATTCGTTATTGGTGCCATTGGGGTTTACAATCAAATACAGAAAATGAACAGTACAGAAATTCTGGGGAAAAAATCCATTCAATCTTACACCTACATACTCGGAGGGTACCTATCTAAAATTGAAGATGTGAGCTATTGGCTGTGACTTGTTAGAAATATATCATAATTCAATAAAATAATGACAAATAAATACTCCTATTATGAAATTTTGCGACCATCTACAAGGATTGTGAAAATGTTTAGTAAAGAACGCCAGTTCGCGGAGAAGACACCCGTTGCGGAATGCAAATAAAAACCAATTCTCCTATGGTTTCTGGCCCAAAACCCTACCAAACGCTTTCGTTGAACTACTCAGGATGCGAAATATACCTGAATGTTGATAAATAACTGAAATAAATATAGTCGTTAGCTATAGCACTCAAGTCATTTTCATTAGTTTCCGGTGCATAAAGTTTTCACAATTTTAATTAAATCATATTCAAATGTAAATATCATTTAAGGTAATAGTTTTCCAGAGCTGAATAAGAAAGTTACAAACGTAAAGTGAAAGCCATAAGTTCTTTAGAAAATAGATACCACTATTCGCTTCATGTTTGGCTATTTACTGTCAATAACCCTGTATTTTACCCAGACAACAATTTTCGATATTCTTGGAAGTTATAATTGTTTTCCTCCAATACGAGGAAGGCAAGAGAACCTTCCTACCTGGAGCCTCCATGAGTAGCAGATGGCCCTTAGGCGAATGGCATAGAATCAAGCTCGAAATGGAAGAATGGAATTATGGCAAAAGAGTATGGAAGTAAATTCGAGGAATAAAAGGCAAAAAATACGGAAAATAAATATAGTAATGGAGCATTTAACTAGCGCGGTTCGGCGTGAAATGCGGTTCCGGGAGGTGAGGAAGGAAGACGGGAAAATGTGATGCGGAGGATTGACGGGAACATGTTTCTGGGGATTTGCACAGTCGTGTGGTTTTAAGTCCCTATCAACTGGAAGAGGGATGAAGAAAGGAAAGGGGCATCGGAAAAGGAAAGGAGAAATATGGCAAAGGAATAACGAAAGAAAAAAGGAAGAAAGAAGAAAAGGAAGCAAGAAGAAAAGACCAGAGGACGAGGGAGAGTGCAACTTCAGAGGACGCAACAGATGCGAAGTGAGAGAGAGCTGGAGCGGTGAGAGGAGGGAGGGTAACGAAGAAGTGAGGCAGGCGAAGTGTAAAAGATATAGTATGTGGGATTGAATGGCTTGCAGTTTCTGCGGCGAGCAAAAACATACCACACTTTAGTGATGAAATTCAACACGGGTAGTTTGTTCTAGTATGTCATTTCGGTATCCGAACAACAATTTCTGTTACTCACCTTGTGTCTACCAAATATCAATATGCATTTCAATAGTTATCAAATACACAAAAATAGAACACTTCATGAAAAGAGACCAGCTTAGTCTGCTGGGTAAATCATTCCCCTATGAACCAGAATGTCATACGTTCGAGTCCAGTCTCGGCTAAGGAGATTTAATCAATTAATATGATTTTAATGAACTTGGGGAGTTACATGAATTCGATTTTGTTCGAGAACCGCAAAATCCGACTGTTATTATAAATATTATAGATTATGTTAGTGCCTATTCGGCACTAGTATAATCTTTTATTTTATATTCACGAGTGCAGCAGTGATTTTGTAGCAGATAAACCATCATGTGGACCCTCTAGTAGTGCTATTAAGTGTATGATATACCACATTGTTTAACGTGTATAATATTTTAAATACATTACTAAAATAAGCGAAGGTGATAATACAACAAATTATCCAAATGCCTTTTCATAGAGAGCTTCAATATATTTTTAAGAAGTGTCTAAATTCTGTGATTTATTTAAACGTTAATCTATTAAGTAGTTGTATAGTTCATTGAATGGCAACAAACCAGAAAAATATGGTGAGAAAAATAAAATGATGCTTCAAAAGCTCTCACATGTCCCATTATTTTTAAATGATTTTTGTGACAATGCCACTGATAAACATTAAAAAAGTGCAAACAAGGTCACTTCCTGTAGATGGATTTTAGCCTAAATACAATCACTTCAACTATTCTTAATAGAAATACAAAAATATCAAATTCTGCCCTGTTAAATGTTTTCACTTGTAGTATCCACAAAGAAATCTATCAGGTACCACAGATAGCATCAATGGATTTTTTGGAAAAACTTCTACAGGGTAGGTCAAATTAAGCAAAATTTATTAGAGAATTTTTGCAAACATGGTCTCCAAGTACTTTTGTTAAAATTCCAGGGCCAGAATTTTCATAAATGTATTATTTTCCCCTATAGTACGAGTCCCCTCGTATTTTGGAATAAATTGAAAATTTTAATTTATATCCGCGGATACCTATTCCTGCAGCACCTTTTATTTTATTAATTTCACTATGGATATGAGAGGCCGTCATTCTCATTCACATACAACGTTCATTTGTTCTATTTTTGATATATGCTTATATTATATTATATTTTTTCAACTATATTATAAAATATAGTTATTTTTCAACGCCACCTCATTGTGTGACCGTGGTCTGGTATATGACCTTTTACATAAACGTATGACAAAATTTTGCCATTATGAAGGACTCCAATCGGATATGATAACAAAGATTATTTAACGCGATTCGAAAACACCGAATACATTTGCGAATGTTACAGAGCATATTTCGGATGAGTTGGAAGAAAGTTTGAGGAATATTAATGATAATAAGAGAAATGAACGACAATAGTAATTCTCGCTATGCATATGATACATTATTCGAGCTATCTTACATCACATCTCCTTACAAAACCTATTAGTTGATCAGATTAGCTCAGATACGTTCCTAAATAATATTCCATTTCTTCTCACCTATTTTTGTTGAAGTTTCCGACCGATTTATTTGTTAATGTTTTTAACCCTGCTGTATCCTAGTTGGTAGAGTGTTGGGTTACTGTCCAGACAACCTGGGTTAAAACCCGAGTTCCTAGACTCCCTCAGCTCAACCTAAGCTATGTGATTTTGCGAGTGCCAGATAATTCTGGATAACTGTAGGTTGTACAGGGAATGGGAGTTACTCCTACTCCCCAAATATGATTTCCACTTGACCCAAACGGAGTCAGTTCGTTCATTTCCTTTAGTGATGTAATAAAACTCTGCCCTCATCCCAAATCAACCTTTGGGTCGACGGTTATGGGTTTTAATCGTTTTTAGACTTATGTTATCATTATGGGTGTTAATCTTCATGCCTTAAGTTTTTTATATTATTTCTCTTCAGCTAAAAGTAATATTTCCTCTATAATAATAAAGGATCTCTTTTTGACATTTGGTTCATCTATTTCTCTATTTGCATGTTGAAGTAGTGCATTATTATTATTCTATCATATTATTATATTTTTCCGCATATATTTTTAGCTTCGATTATCATATTTCATTTAAATTTTCAATTCAACATTAATATCAACAGTTAATGTCAACGATTATACCTATTAGCGGTTATTTCTGTTTCTTCGTAACATTTAACTTAATTCCTCTATCCCTGCAATACAATAATGTGGTGTAGTCATCTGGCAAGTTTTTTGTTTGAATTCAAATAATTTTCCACACATTTTATACTCGCGTGTGCCGCAGCGATTTATTTGCAGCTAACCGCTCAAGTGGTCCCTCTAATCTAGTGGTGTGATTTAATTGTACATTGCATTTCATTATTCAACGCGGTTAATATTCTCAATGCGTTTTTAGATACACTGTGTAAAGGCGATATTAAAACAAAGCATTTAATTGCCTTTCTATAAAGAATAATGCAGTTTCAAACGAGAGTTTGGTAGTATTTTATAGGATAACTCTATCAGTGTCTCTATTACCCTGTACTTTGCTACTATTTCCCTAATTCTTGTTTTCTCATGTGTGCCATTCGCATTCTTCTCTAAAAATTGAACATCAGTCTGCCAGAGCTAATAAATAATCTACTCATTTAAAAATTTTTATCATTCACGCTCACCTTCATTTCCAACCCTTCGTACATCAACGCACTATTCCAACCATTAAGTTCCTTTCGTTCCGTTACTCATCTCACTCTTTTCTACGGGATGTCTCCATAATTAACGACTCCAAAAGTACTTCTTCCCGTCCTTTCACTCCACTAATTTCTAATTTACTCCAGAACTTTCTTCAGATTTCTCTTTTATGTTTTTCAGTCTGCATTTCGTTGCCAATAATCCAATTTCTAATCCTAGGTATTTTGCCACACTTGACTGACGTAATCTTTCTCTGTAAACTGGACCGACGCAGTTCTCAGACCGAGAGACTCCACCAAGTCTTATGTCAATAAATAAATGCACTGAAATTGTTCAACAGCTCTTTTTCAATATAATAATGTATTTTTTTTACTTCCATTTCACCGAGTTCTTAAAAAATATCAACATCATCTACACCAGACCTACGGGGAAATGAGTGAACCTCAATGACCATTGAGACAATGAGTTCCTTCACTCGTACGAAGGACTAGGCTATTGCTCCCTCGGTATTATCGATGGCTCTTCTGTAAAGATAGACATTCACCAATTCATGGCTCCTACGTTGGTTTCCATTGTAATTTAGGGTAATTTTGAGTAAGAATTGACCCCTCCGTCCAGCTCGTCCAAGCGCTTACTATCCACGATTGCTGATTCTTCTCTTGGACTCACTTATTTTGAAAGCAACCTATAAATCTAGAATTCAGTCCATCGTGCAAAACGCAGTGTAAGTTTGTAATACCTAACGTCAAGGAATGAATGTCAGCATTGTTTCCGAAGTATTCCATGAGAATCTCAGTGAGCTGCTTCAATGAATCCAAAATTAAAGAGGGTAAAATAAAATTTCCTGAGTATCAATGGCTTTCTTTCATGTTCGAGTTATCCGAATATACGAGGGTCATCCGGAAAGTAGTACCCGTTCGGGCCGCATGAAGTGCTGACGACGCGAGTAGCCGCTGGACGAGGTCAGATAGCTTCAGTGGCTTGTCTGCCTTCTCTGAGCCAAGTTGCGTGACGCTAGCATTGCCTGTGTTGTTTCTGTGATTGTTTACAATGTTTAAAAAAATTGAGAACGCCGCCAGTTGTGAAGTGAGGGCAGTGATTAAATTCCTCAATGCAAGAAACGTTCGCCCATGTGATATTCATCGCCAATTAAAGGAGGTGTATGGAGACAATGTAATGGACGAGTCGTCTGTTCGGCGGTGGTGTCGCAACTTCAACATGGGGAGGGGGAACACACACGACGATGAGCGTTCGGGGAGACCGTCTGTCATTACAGACCAACTGGTGAGCTCAGTTGACGAATTCGTGAGGAACGATCGGCGCGTCACAATTGATGACATCTGTGAGCATTTTCCCAATGTTTCTCGAACAATTGTTCATGAAATTGTTAAACACCATCTGCATTATGCAAAAATTTGTGCAAGATGGGTCCCTCGCATGCTTACAGATGAGCACAAAACCAAGCGTATGGCTGCAGCACTGACGTTTTTGGGACGTTATTCTGATGAAGGAGACTCTTTCTTGACTCGCATAATTACTGGTGACGAAACATGGGTTTGTTATGCATCACCTGAGAGTAAACGACAGTCAATGGAGTGGCATCATGCTCATTCACCAAACAAACCAAAAAAATTCAAGACAGTTCTGTCCACCAGGAAACTCATGGCAACCATTTTCTGGGATCGACGAGGTGTATTGCTTATTGATTTTATGGCCCGTGGAGACACTATTAATGCCAATGCGTATTGTGAAGCATTAAAGAAATTACGGCGGGCAATACAAAATCGGCGGCGAGGTCTATTGTCTACTGGTGTCATTCTCGTTCATGACAATGCCAGGCCTCATGCAGCTGGGATAACACAAAAACTTTTGCAGCAATTCAAATGGGAAACTTTCGACCATCCACCGTATAGCCCGGACTTGGCCCCTTCAGATTTTCATCTCTTTACAAAGCTTAAAGACTTTTTGGCAGGAAAAAGATTTGACAGCGATGAAGAACTTAAAGAAGGAGTGACCCTGTATCTCAATGAGCTGGCGGCGAAGGACTATGCAGCAGGAATACAGAAACTTGTCACACGTTATGACAAATGCCTTAATTTGCTTGGAGATTATGTTGAGAAGTAGTTTAAAGTATCCTCTTTCAAATAAAATTTTTTATGTTTGTTAATATTTACTTTTGTGTCTTTATTTCACGAACGGGTACTACTTTCCGGATGACCCTCGTAGTATATAAAAATATGCGAGTCCAAAATTCGTAATAATTTAAAACGTCAAGTGTGCTTACATGATACCTACAGCCCGAGCCTTGCAACGAGTTTTGCAAATATAGTAGTTCCGTCTCGCGCTGGGGATAGAAATACATACACTTGAAACTGATACACACAACATTTTCTCATACGCTATCAACGTGGCGATTTACGGTCTATCCACAATAAAATCTCGTTTTAGGGAGCTACATGTAGATTTCATGTAAGCACGCATAGTGTTTTAAATTTTTACAGCCTTTGAAGTCGCATTCTCTTACATATTTGGGTCGTAGAGCCCCAAATTCTCATAATTGTCATCAGAATATAACATAACAACCCTCCTCAATACGCATTTAATACGCGAGTACGTTTTAAAATTCCTCTCAGCGGAACAATCCGAGAATAGTTTCCATATCTCGTCCACAACGCACGCAAAATCGACCCCTCGGTAGTGTCCCACAGTGCCCGTAACCTTCCTCCTATCGTCGCGCTATACTTCTCTCGGAGCGGCGTCCGTCTCTTCCTCCCTCGATCCGACTAAACCCTTCCCGCCGCCACCCCCTACTGTCCGTACACCATCGTCCGGACCCACCCGCGCCCGATCAACCCCCACCTTCCCCGCCATTCCCCACACTAACATCCCCTCCCCAACCTGCCTTGGCCATACAAGGGCCGGGCGGAGCTGACCGAGCACAAGCATTTTCCCTGACCCAACCAATCGATAACTCATCGGTGTAAAAGGGTATTAGGTCTGGCGGACCCAAGACGGCAGAGGTAGGGAGAGTGAGGGGAGAGAGGAGGTTGTTGGGGAAATGCCTCGGGGTGGAGCAGATTGGGAAGAGGAGGAGGGATAGAGGGGTGGGTAAATGTGTTTTTAGAGAGAAGGGTTTAGTTTCCATGAAAAAATAACCATCTCAACAGTCTCAAATGGCATATGTGAGCATCATTAATTTTTTACAATACCTCCTCCCATGTTCGGTTCCGGGATATCAAAAATATCAAGCGCGGATAAAATATCCCAAGATTATGAGGAAAAGCTAGACCTCTCTTGGTAAAATTTCTAACATATGCCCGACAAGGGCAATAACCTCTATCTATGGTTGTTCGAGTGCAGTAAGTACTATAGTTTTTAGGAAACATCGGAATATTATTGATTTGTATCTCATAAGGAAATGTTATTGTGCCGATAAATGATGTTAGCTCTACAAAATTAAGAAACAATACATCACATGTCCTTTCAAAACAAATGATAGAGTTCAAAGCTAAAAAAAATACAATCATTTTAATCAATCACCTCACGATAAGGAATTATTTGCCTCCAAGGAGATGTGGTGAAGAGATTCTAGCACTATTTTTAGATAACATCAGACCTTGCAAAGTCTACGTAAATTAACATGAAAACATTCAAAATTTTAAGTTTTCATGAAAACGTGTCATCAATGCATTCCAAAAGATTTACATCTACAATTCCAACTACAGATGGCGAGTAGATCACAGACCAAGTAATGACAACCTTGTAGAGCCCATCTCAGTTCTCATGTTTAAGATTATATTTACTCGATCCACGTGACAGGGACCTCCTACTTTCAGTTCAAATATTCTGAAAAATACTCTTTTTTATCTTTCTATTTATATGTCATTAATGTATCGTATATCACGTACATATCAACGTTTTTAAACTTCGCTTATTCACTCATTACTTCAAATTACAGTATTAATTTTCCCAATGCCTAACATCTGTGCGCCACCTTCCTTTCTAGATACCCTTTCCTGCTCACAAAAAATATTATGCATTTAGTTGGGAGAGCTAATTTTTGGCATAACTTGCCAATGATTGCTAAGGAGGCTTAAAGGTATGAATGCAGCACTTAATTACCATTCAATAATCATATATACTTTTTCGTATTTGTTAGTGTAAATGAATACAAAAATATAATTAAGTCTAATAAATTTCTTAGTTAAAAGAAATAATAGGACACCGGTTATAATGGAAAGAGGAATACAACACACAGTCTTCTTAGAAATCACAAAAGTTCGACTCATATTTTTTTACTGTACGAAAAATGTCAATACTCATATTATTTTTAATACATTGATACATTCAAGGTATCCTTTAAATCACTTATGTAAGTCACCAAGAGCGGGTCGCGGTGGTCTAGTGGGTAGAGCGTTGGACTACCGACCGGAGGGTCCCGGGTTCGATTCCCGGGCATGGCACTCTGGGCACCTGCAGCTCCACCCAAGCTAGTTGATTTTTCGGGTACCAGATCTTCTTGGGAAACCATAACCGGCACAGGGAAAGGAACTGGCCCCCCTACCCTGATGTGTGATTATTCACACGCCGTCGGGCCTAGTACATGGGTGAGCTCTACCATCACCTACTAAACCGACCTTCGGGTTGATTACTGTGTTTAAGTCACCAAGCTTTTTTCATCCACACATAAATAAATTATTTTCTATCAATATTATCTCTATCCTTCGATTTTATAACTATGAATAATCTTCTATTATATAATAAAGTCTATGAGGTCAGCTATTTATTTAATTAGAATGCTTATTCGGGGTGTGAATCCCATTCTACTCTATTTTCAGGGGAATTTCTTAATTGAAGATCGATTACTCCATTCAGACGACAAAACTATGTAATACTCTATGCAATAGAGACAATAGACAATACTATGTAATACAGTGAACTCAGGTCGCAGTTATTATCTAGCCATTTCAGCACGAATTGGTATCTGGAGCTGTAAATATTTTTTCAGATATGAGGACGGGAAGGAGATGGTCATCTTAATGCCACAGATATTCCGGAAAACATTATTTCCTGATTCTGCTTTTAATGAACAATACACATGTATTTTACTTACTAGAAAATATTTTAAGTTTTATGCTCACTATTCAGAAAATCAGAAGTGCCAAATTACGGAAAACTCAATAGGTATTGTTTTGGAGCTGAAAGACTGTGGTAGGGCAGGAGGAAAATTAAAACGAGAAAATGAGAAAGAAGTAAATAATGGGAAAATGGAGCGTTGTAAAAAGCCAACAATGCCTTCGTACGAGAGGAATGCTTGTAGTACGTCGTCACATCTCGGGATTTTAATGGAAGTACGCTGGAAGGGCGGAGAAGGGAAGTTCAAATGACGGAAAAATAAGAAAGGATGAGGATGAAAGGGTGAAATGAAGCAAGAGGAAGGGGGACGTGAGAAAAGGAGAAGGGGAGGCCGAGAAGAAAAGTGGAGGAGGAGGAAACGAAAGAGGAATTCGCAGTTTCTCTCTCCGCCTTGGGACAGCGAGGAGGGAAGAGAGGGAACAAGAGAGGTTGTTTCGATGGGGCTGGGAGAGGACAGGGAAGGTAGGAGAGCGAGGGGAATCGAGTGAGGAAAGGGGGAAGACGGGTGAGGGAAAGGGGAGAAGAGGACAGAGGGAAAAGGGGGCTAGGCGACGACGGGAGTCCGGGGGGCCGAAGCAATATATGTAATGGATAGCGAACTCGGGAAACGAGAAGGGAAGGGGGAGGGGCGCAGTACGGGAGTGGGTGTGTTCGAGTTTGGGGAGGAGGTTGTGTTATGGCCATAGGTACGGGCAGGAACGACGGAAGGGGGCGCTCGGGAGGGAGCGGAAGGGAATCATGTGGGCGGGAGGGGGGTCAGGAAGGGGAGGTGTAGTGAGGAGGGGGTGTGGATGCGGAGAGGAAGGCAGAAGGGGGTACTGGAAGGCAGAGCCGGGCACCTATCGCGGGGGGTCGGGGAAGGAGAAAGAATCGTCTTTATTGAAGGCGAGATTGAGACTGTCGAGGTCCTTTTTACATCCCACCCAGAAAAGGGGGAAAATAGTTGGGAGAGGGGGGGGATGAGAATGGAGTCATGGTCTTCAGAACGGTCGGGGAGAGAGTTGAGCGATATAAATTAATGGCAGCGGAGCGCGTTGGGCATTAGAGTGAAACAAAGGATTTCGCACAAATCGGGCAGCACATGGGGAAAGGTCTGAGTTTTCGTGTTAAATGGGCGGAGGCATGGATGGAGGCAACCAAGCAGCGGAGTGTGCTGAGCGGATTTCAGGAAAATGTGTCGCGAGAGGGGGAACGTACGGAAAGGGATGCAAATCAGGGTAAATAAATGGCACAACTGAGAGGTGGGACACGGTAAATTTCCTCCTCTTTACGTTAGTTACTCCGATCCAAATACGAAAACACCTACTAACATATTCGCATCGCTTGCTGACTTGCCGATACACAACCGACCCTCTCAAAAAACTGCAAGTAAAATTCTCATTGAGGGGGATTGATATTTAACCATTATTTGGAAGAGTACAATTGATGACAATTAAACCGTTTATTTTTGCTGTGTGCATAGAGGCTCGAATGAGAGCATTCAAATTCGTGTGAAAAGATTTAAAAGTTACACTAAAGTGGGGAGAGCAAGATAGAAAGGTAGAAAGTTTTAAATGCTATTGAAAAATTCAGTCCACGACATGATTCACACTTCAATCTTAGCAAACGATACTCGTAGTCCAATGATTCAAAACTGAATCCGTCAACTGCAATTTGTAATCATAACAGTTTCAGACTTAACTTAGTGGAATTCCTTCATGATGAGGGTAGCAAAAGAAACTTTGTACTTCCACTTTATGTGGAAGTACAAAGTTTTCTTTCTACCCTCTCCAATTTGTAATATCGAACTATCGACCCTATTGATCCCAAGGGTGGCTAGCTCGACAGTTAATTCGATCGTTGAACCCCATTGGCAATGGAGATTTTATGTTGTAATGATGTGGTTTTTACTTGTTGATTAAATACACCGACCATCCCCATATCAACCAATTAAATCAACCTTCTGGTTTCTTACTGTGATTAGCGTCGTGGTTTTACTCCCCGTGAGCGAAGAACATACTGGTCAATCATTGTAACTGATCTGGATGTAAGGGAGCGCGGTAATAAGTACGTTGTGCGTGGGCAGGCAGAGCGCTGGGATCAGATTCGATTCCCACTGTCACCCCTGACTTAGCTTTGCCCAAATTCAGATTATTTGAATTCCAGATCTTCCTCCCATCTACTCTGCTATTGTGTCAATGTCACACGCCGTAGTGGTGAGCTCTGTCCTCGTCTTTCAAATCAACCATCGGGTTGATTACTTATGTTTGTTATAAATCCTGTATGACAAGGTATAAGCTCAAATTCTCTTCATCTACTGGATAACTCTTTACTCCAGGTCTTCGAAATATACTGAATTGGTATAAATCACAACAATATTCCTGGCTAAAAAAAATATTAACTGTATTTTTATAGCTGTGATGAATGTAAAAAGTCATGAAATACCACAGTAATGAAAACTATTACTTCAAATAATACTATCAAATAATAGGGAAATTAAAATTTCGGTTACTATCGTATTACTGAAACCGTTTCTTATTTTTTTGCAGCTTTCTGGACTTTTCTTAAAATCAAAAGTTAATTACTAAAACATAGTGATATCCTCTATACAAAAGGGATCATTTGGAAACGAGCCGTACTCCAATGCATAGTAAAGTACGAGTATATTGTCACAATTAAAATAAATATAGGAGTCATAAGATGAATAAAAATATTTAACAGCCACGTTTTACGTTCATGACATTTAAAATCCGGTTAACCGTAATACCAATCGACATAACCCCGACAGTCTAGATACTAATTCAATGAATAATAAATAAAATCCCAGATTAGGCCGTACGTCGTTTATATTAATAAATATATAACATTTTGCGCAGCGTAATCGAAGAAATGACCAAAAGCCTGCTTGTTTTCTGTCACGTGCGAGAGTCGCAGAGTTTACACGTATTCTAAATATATTATTTGGGCTTCAACCGTGCAAAAAGTCGTATATAAAAATAATCTTGAATAAGGTTTAGTCTTATTTATCAAGTATTAATTGACATGAGTCCCCTAAAACTTGAGTGAATAACACTTTTCGTATTACTCGCGTACGTGGAACACGTGGGAAACCAACCAGAACTGGCTTTACGACGGATACACCTGCCATATAAAAATAAAAGTTCCTATCATAATTTGATGTTTCTTGTATTACTGAATTTTGAAGTTTCATGAATTATTTCAAGTTTTGGAAGGTCGAAACCGACCGAAAATATTAATCAAATAGTGATTAAAGTTTATAGCTTCATATACTACCACACGAATAATTACGTTTCAAGAATCGATGCTATTCACACAGATCATTATTCAGAACTATTTCCGTTATATTTAACGTCCCGAGTTGACAGAGAAGCCATAGCGCATACATTTTTCATTTTTCTCAGAGTTTCCATTGTACCCTATAATGCAGTTTTGTCGGTTTCAGGTCGGTCTCGTAACTAAATACACGTATTCTCCGAAGATGATTTTTTATCAACCTTTACCTCTATCTACGTGCATAATATTTTTAATGGAACCTCGTTTTTTGGCCAAATAAGCATAAGATTGTCAACCCAGCTACGTAATCTTTCATCAAAGTTTCTCAAAGTGTAATGAGGGATGACGGATACACTGAGTAAAAATGTAAATAAAAGATTAGTAAAGACTTTAATACGGAGTGTAGTACTTTGTGGATGTGACAATATCTGTCTTTCAGGCAAGGGAGCGAGCGTAGACCGGAGGCTTTTGAGATGTGGTCGTGGCGGAGTATGGCGAAAATAAGTTGAGCAGAGAGAAAGACAAAGGCAGATATTTTAGGGTGAGCGAAGGGAGGAGTTTACTGGGGTAAATCTGAAAAAGGTAGTAAGCCTGGGTTGAGGAATTAAGGCAGTGGACCATTGAATACTGCAATAAAAGGGGAAGCTTTGGGCAAGCGGGGTAGAGGAAGGAATGGAATTATGTTTTAGACAACATGAATACAAGCAGAATTTTCGAATAAATTAAGAATAAAACAATATGAGACTGTCCAAAACCTAACTTTAAATAGTAGGATACCCGTGAAATTGGTGCGAGGTCTTTTCTGACATTCATTTCCTTATATAATAAATTAATCAACTCTAAACGTGAGTTGTTTTTTTTAGGGTTCCTCGGAGATCAAGTGAGACACAAAAGCAGCTGAAATTCTATGTTTACAATTTTTTTCATTTCACGCGCTCGCTTACATTTCCAAGTATGGCACACACACAATGACTAAGGGAGTCCCCCATATTCACCCCTTTACATTAGCGGCGGCCGCGCTACGCCTACCTTCCTACGAAATTCTATCATAGCTCTTCGCTTTTGCTGGATGCGAGAGCTGCCTCCACCCACGCCTTGCCTTCCTCCCCCACTTCCCCATCGAGACTCACCGCCACCAAATATTAAACCCCCCTCAACCCATCCTATACCCTTCACCCGTCCTCCATTCAATTTTGCTGCTTCTATTTCCTGTACCTCTCAACGCTAACAAGTAACGAATTCGTTTTACGCGTCTCCCCCTACCGTTTAACGAGCACCAATAATTAATTACCCCGTATTCAGTCCTCACACGTATCCATATTCCTTCTACATCCACGTGCGGTTAGGAACTTCATAATATGATACTTTAATTGTGTAGCATTGGGAGATTTTTTCGCGAGGTGTTCTTAAAGTAATGGAAAGCTAGAGTATGATACATTTTTGG